>JBBHKE010000046.1:0-26882 GCA_037447655.1 Zygnema cylindricum | reverse complement strand
CCCCTCTCCCCTCTTCCCTCTCCCCTCTCCCCCCTCCCCTCTCCCCCTCTCCTGCCTTCCGGCCCTCCCGTCCTCCCTCACCCTCCCCCCTCCTCTCTCCTTTTGTCTCTGTGGCCAGCAGTATAGTCGAAAAGGAAGCTTGGGATACCTTACCCTCTTCCCCTCCCGCTCTCTCCCCTCTCACTCTCTCCTCTCTCGCCCTCTCACCTCCCTCTCTCTCACCTCCCTCTTTCTCCCCTCTCTCTCTCTCCCCTCCCGCCCTCTCCTCTCCCCCTCTCCCTCCCTCTCCCTCCCCCCCTCCCCAGGTGGAACCGCCTTGAAAACCTTCTCACTCAAGGACGAAAAGATCGCGACTATGAGACGACAGCTGCCCTCCTCCCATTGGCCGATCTCCTCCTTGGTCCTGAGGGTGGTCCTTTAAGAAAACTCGTCCAATCGGAGGCCGTGAGAGTTATGGAGGCTCTCCTCCTCGGAGGGGCGATAGAGGCGAGTGAGAATCTTCCTCTCCCCCTCCGAGTATTCCCTCCCTCCCTTGGGATGAGGGGGGTGGAGAGAGAGGAGGTGGTGGAGTTGAGGGAGACGGTGATTCGGTGTTGGAGACTGATGCAGAATTCGCGAGGATTCGATCCCTCGGCTTTGCAACCTCTGGTAGAGGTATTATTATTATTTTATTTATTATTATTATTTATTTGTTGTGTATTTTCTGTTTATTTTTTGGTTTATTTTATTCCGTTTTTTGCTCCTTTTTTTTGTTTTTTTTTCGTGATCCGTTTTTTGTTCCTTTTTTTTCTGTTTGTTTATTGAATTATTTTTTTTCTTTTTTTCTTTTTTTTCTTTTTTTTCTTTTTACTTTTTTTTTATTTTTTTTCATTTTTTCTCTGTTTTTTATTTATTTATTTTTGTTTTTATTTTAATTTGTTTGTTTGTTTGTTTGTTTATATGTTTTATTTATTTTTTCTTTCTTTCTTTTTTTCTTTCTTTCAATATTTCTTTCTTTATTGCTTTATTTATTTATTTCTTTATTATATATTTTTTTATTATTTATTCACTCATTCATTCATTCATTCGTTTATGCATTTATTCATTCTTTTATTTATTTGCTCATTTATTTATTTGTGTATTTACTTATTTATTTACTTATTTATGTTTTTATTCTTTTATTTCTTTATTTCCAGGTCCTGGGCAAGGCGGAGGCTCAGGAAATGGGGTCGGAAATCGCAAATGGGGTTTTGCGGCGATTGGCCGCTAGATCGCTGCAATTGGCCCTTCGTCCTAATGCCTCGCAAAATACACCCGTCACGTCACCCGCTTAAAATAAAATAATAATAATACTAAAGAAAAAAAAAAAAAAACACACCCGCTTTAAAAAAAAAAAAAAGGAAGGAAACGTACCAGCTCTAAAAATAGACATATATATTTTTTTTTCGTGCATTAGTTTGTATCCATTTTTAGTCGGCGACCTTTTTTTAACAAGGGTCGGTGGAAAATTGGTGTAGATTGTGAGGGACATATTCTTGATTCTTGTAGAATTTTTGTGATTTTTAAAAAATGGGATTTTTTTCTTCTAGTTATACGATGATAGTAGCATTTTTCTTCTTTTTTTTTTCTCTTTTTTTTTTTTTTTTTTTTTTTTTTTTTTTTTTTTTGGGTTCGAAAAGACCTTTTTAAGTTTTTTTTTTTCGGGGAACTTTTTATTTTTTTATAGAGGAGATTTACGAAAATCGATCATTTTTTTATGAGTTGTAAGAAGGGAGATGAAAGGAGAAAAAGAAGGGAGAAGTAAAAAAAGATTTTAGTTTTAAGTTTAAAAAATTATATTTTAAAAAGGTATGATTTGTTTTTGTTACGGGGGAGAAAAAGTTTTAGATATAGATTGCATCGGAAGAAGCTTAGAAATATTTTTATAATATGAGTCTCAGGGAAACAAATGTGTGAATAGTTTTCTAAACTGCCTTTGTATTTTTATCAGGTGGCAATAAAATATACTCTATTTAAATTATTTTGGATATCATAGAGTTTTTTTTTCATATTCGTGCTTTTATGAGTAAGATAATGGGAACTCTTTTTTATTTTAGTTAAGACTGTCTTTTTCTGTTGGGTGGATAAAAAACTTGGTGGATATTTTTGTCTTTTCTGGATTTTTTTTGTATTATTTCTTTCCATGGGAAATATTTTTTACTCTTTTTTCCATAAACTTTGCCTTTTTAGTGAATTTCTTGTGGCTGAAATACAAGAAAAAAAAATGGAGATGATGAATAAAATCTTCACTTAGAATCACCAATGAAGTAAAACATAAGGAAAAAAAAAAATCAAAAATCAAAATAATGACTATTCTGTACCGCTAATTATTGTAAATGGCACTACTCAAAATTTTATCCCTCGAACCTAAAATAGTGGTGATGATGCTCTTTTTTTTATTGTTTTCACTATTTCTTTGTGAAATTTAAACAAGCCACGTCTCTCAAAACTAAATTATAATTAAAAACACGTGCATAGAGACCCGTTTTTTTCTTTTTAAGTTGTCTTTTATTCTTATGTGTAAAAAATTGTTTCTCATTCTCTGACTTTCGCCTCTCTCTATAGATAAGGATAGTCCCATTCTTGCTCCCATGATCCCTAGGATTTCAAATAATGTCTTCCCTTCTTCCTTTCTTCTTTTCTTCCTTTCTTCCTTCCTTCCCTTCTTCCTTTTTTTTTTCTTCCTTTCTTCCTTTCTTCTTTTCTTCCTTTCTTCCTTTCTTCCCTTTTTCCCTTCTTCCTTTCTTCCCTTCTTCCCTTCTCCCTTTTTTCCTTTCTTCCCTTCTTCCTTTTTTCCTTCTTCTTCCTTTCTTCCCTTCTTCCTTTCTTCCTTTCTTCCCTTCTTCCTTTCTTCCTTTCTTTCCTTCTTCTTTTCTTCCTTTCTTCCTTTCTCTTCCTTTCTTCCCTTCTTTCTTCTTTTTTTCCTTCTTCCTTTTCTTCCTTTCTTTCTTTCTCTTCCTTTCTTCCCTTCTTCCCTTCTTCCTTTCTTCCTTTCTTCCCTTCTAGTATTCTCTTTTGTAGATATCTTGTCAGATTCCCCCCATTAATTTGTACTCAGACAGTTTACCATCGTGCTTTCTTAATAAAGTCTTTTTTTTCGGATTCTTTTTTCTTTTTTCTTTTATTCGGAGGATATACCGGTTAATCTACCATGGACAAATTTTCTCCAAGCTTCTCGTGGAGCTTCCCTCTGATTCTTTATTCTTTATTCATTTATTTATGTTTTCTTTATTCACCTGATTTCTCCCAAAATTTAGGAGTTTCTCAAACAGCGGATGTTTTCCGAACGGGAGTCTGGTTATAAGAGAACTTAGCTTTTAGTTGACTACACCCATTCTTTCCACTCTTCGTTTCTTTCTTATTTATTTTTTTACAAGCCTCGTTCTCCTTTACTCGGCTCTCTCTATTTTCTCGTTCGACTGTTTTCTTGAGCCCAATGACGTCAATTGGTTATTTGCTCCCATGGAGAATAATAAGTAAAAGATTTGGAGGAGAGTCGATTTGAGCATACAACATTGTTCCACAAACTGCAGTGACTATCGCTTCAAAGACACTGATACTTCGTTCGAATGGGAGGCGGTACATAGTAATCCTTTGCGGCGGATTGTAACTGCTTCTCGATGGTGCCCTTCATAATTTTTGGAGACATTGTTTTAGAGACATTGATTATTGTTTTGGAGACATTATTTATTGTTTTGGAGACATTGATTATTGTTTTGGAGAAATTATTTATTGTTTTGGAGACATTGATTATTGTTTTGGAGAAATTATTTATTGTTTTGGAGACATTGATTATTGTTTTGGAGAAATTATTTATTGTTTTGGAGACATTGATTACTGTTTTGGATGTAGACCCCGACGGTGTACTCTCTATCCTTCCCTGTTGTCCACCCTCTCCTCCCTTTTCTTCTTCTCCTTCTCCCTCCTCAATCATCCAGAAAGGTTCATGTGATTTCAAACTTTCCTGGGGGCTTGACTTTTTCTTGCCCTTAACCTTTTTTTGCCCTTTTTTCCTGCCCACCGGCCCTGCCCTCCCTAGTAGGCCAATCCCCAAGTTGGTGCACACCCTCACTAAGAGGGTCGCACTCCCTCTCATTCCTCCGGAGGACGAAGGAACCAATGGAGACCTGGGTGTAAATAGGACACCAAATCGGGATCTTTAGAAAGACGCCAAATCATACCTACCACCATGGACATGGTCTCTAAAGGTAAAAAAATGGCTCCAAAGCTAATTCATCTCACACTATTGGTAGGCAAAAGCTCTCTCTCTCTCTCTCTCTCTCTAGTCGCTACACCCTCAAGGCGTCTCTCTAAGGTGAAAGCAAAACGAATGTGGTATAGTGTCGACCAAGCTCCCTTGTCGTTTATGAAAATAAATCCAAAAACCTATTATTGTCCTATTATTGTCCTATTATGTTAGTGCGATTCCCTTTCTAACATGCCGAAATAGTGTCTACCATGCATTCCCTATCTACGGTACACCGTGAATCGCTATTAGTGTTAATGTTTTTTTTGCCACTTTTAACATTTTTTCTCCGTACACACTTGTCGGCTTATGGATCTGACGGTTGAAATTGAAATCAAAGATTCTCACCTTCCGATTGGCGGTCTCCATGTGGAAATCCGACAAATGTGTACGGAGAAAATATGTTTTAAGTGGCGAAAATTTTATTAACACTAATAGCGATTCACGGTTCACTATCCAACTTTAAGAATTGGACGTATCCTAAATTCATGCACCTTCTTGGACCTATGGGAGTCGGATGGCGACATTCCCATAGCATTCCCTTATATGTAAAAGAAGAGATTACCTTGGCAAGGTCGTTTTTGCCAATTCTTGGCGTACAGTTATATAATCCCGGCGATTCCATCCGATGTCCGTGCAGCTCTACATGCAGATTCCATCCCATGTCCGTACAGCTATATTGTCCCTGCGGATTCCATCCCATGTCCGTACAGTTCTATAGTCCTTGGGAATTCCGGCCAAGGTGCAGAATCCGGGGCCGATTCTTCGATACTTACCGGTATCGTTCCAGGCACTCTGTTACGCTGTTCCGATTCCCAGATTCGCTCCGGCGCTAATTGTGCTCCACAGGTCGCAATCGGGTACCCGAATCCGTACCCGACCGGTACCCGCCCGCCCGCGTCGGATCCGGAACGGATTCGGGTGCCAAATTTTGGGGGCCGGCCGGATTCGGCCGGGTGACTCAAATAAAAATAAAAATAAATCAGGTTCGGCCGGGTAAGCAAAAAAATAAAATTGAAGGTTTCGTAGATACATTCCACTACAGTACGGTGCAGAACAGTATTGTCCATACTATCCAACATTATTGTACTTTGTACTCTTGGTATCGTGGAAGGTATGTGGGAGATGTACCATTAATTTTGTACTTATTCGGGTACGGGCGGGTACGGGTAGACGCGAGAAACCGAGTGTCTGTTAACTTTTTTGCGTAAACGCGTATCGGGTATCGGGTAACAATTTAGGAGGGTGACATAACGCGGACAGATTTCGGGTGTTCAGATTTTGAAAAAAATAAATGTCGGATTCGGGTATCGGAAATTTTGACTTCTGCGACCTCTGCTGTGCTCCCATACTTGCCGTCCGTGATTCCAATTCGTCCTTAGTAGCTGACCCTCATTCGAGCTGAGGGGGTCAGAGGTCACAAAAGTCAAAATTGCAAAAATCCGAATCCGACATATATATATATATATATATATATATATATATATATATATATATATATATATATATATATATATATATATATTTAATCTTGCTTACCCGGCTGTACCCGATTTTTTTTTATTTTTTTTGAATCACACAGCCGAATCCGGCCGGCCCCCAAAATTTAGCACCCGAATCCGTTCTGGATCTGATGCTCCCGGCTGGGTACGGATTTGGGTATGGATTAGGGTACGGATTCGGGTACGGATTTGGGTACCCAATTGTGACCTCTGCTGCAGGCTCCCGTTACACGACCGGCGCTCCCCTCTCCCTCTCTCCCCCTCTCCCCCTCTCCGTTTCCCCACTCCCCCGATGCGGCGATACTTTCCCATGTGCGCCGCCATGGCCATGCGGTGACATGGAGCCGTTTTTTTGAAGCCGTTTTCTTGGAGCCGTTTTTTTTAAGCCGGTTTTGACATTGATGGCATTTTTTTCGAGACATTGTTTTGCGGGAGAAGAGCAGAAGGGGACGAGAGCTATATGGAGGAGGACAAGGAGAAGGTGGGGACGAGGAGGATGAGTATAGGGAGAAAGAAGAGAACGAGGAGGAGAAAAATGAGGAGAAGAAAAGGTTGGAGAAGGAAAAGGAGGAAGAGGATGAGAGAGGCTGATACTTTTGTCATCTTTTGGTCATGTTTAACTCATGTTTTGATTATGTTTTTGTGACATTTATCTTGTTTTCGTCATTTTACTCGATAAAACGCCAAAATTTAAAACACCAAAATCTAAAAATTTGTCGTACAACAATTCTTTTTTTGATTTTTTAGTTTTCTACAAATATTTACTAACAAAGACCCAAAATTTTCCGCCTTAAAATAAAAGAAGAAAAATGCACTTATTTTTGTAGGAGAGAAACTTCTTTTCATGATCATAACAATATTTATCTTTCTTTCAATATCGAAACCCAAAAATAAAAAAAGGTACAAATTTAAACTTAAACATTATTCACCTTTAACCAAACAAAACAAAATTTTCCCTCTCTTTTGTATAGAAATAAAAAAAAAACAAAAAATGCACGACCAGGAAAAAAAAAAAGGAATCAACAAAAAGACTTAGCAATTTTGAAAGAAAATTTTGACGACATAAAAATAGAAATGATTTTTCTACAATATGAGAAAACCCCAAAAACATAAAAACCATAAAAGCCCTGGAAGCCCTTAAAAGCCTCAAAAAAACCTTAAAAAAAAACCTAAAACCCTAAATGCCCTAAAACACCTCGAAAAACCTCAAAAATACTTTAAAATAAAAGATTAAATAGAACGCAAACAACATACAAATACAGCCAAAAAAAGGCCGTCTTATTCATAATAAATTCAAGTTAAAATTGTATTTTTCTAAAAATAACATACACATTAGCAAAATTTAAAATTAAACCAGACCTACAAAAAAAAAAGGTTCTTTTTTAAACACGGTGAAAAACAAAAAAAAAAACAAAAAACCACAGGTGCCACAAAAACAAAAAAAGACGGAAGAAAAGAGGAAGAGAGAAGAAGGAGAGAGAGAAAAAAAAGAGGAGAAAGTGGAGAGAGAGGGAAAGAAAAGAGAGAAATTGAAAAAAAAAGGGGGGAAACAATTTATGTAAAATTTCCTTTCCTCGTTTCCTTTCTTCTGTAAAAAGATATGAATACAAAGCGGAGCATATACAGCCTGAAAAAAGTGAAATTGCTAAAACTGAGACTTTTAAACTGAGAACATAGATTTTCAAATCTACTACAGTACCCAATTTTCAGAGAACCTAAGGATCTCCAAAAACTCTAAAACATGACTAAACTCTGTTTAAAAACCGCCCTAAATAGGAAAATACCAGATTAAAAACAGCCGGACGTGACTACGTGACTTTTTTACGACTAAACTTTTCGAAACACGGGAAAAAGTTGTGAAAAAAAAACTTTTATCTAGACAAAAGATTATTCTATAGGTTTTGAGTGAGGTTTTTTGTTTAAAGTTTAGATTTCAGTTTAATTTTGGGTTTTGGTTTTACTTTCGATCATAGTTTTCGAGATTTAGAGTGAAAATATCTCCAAAACATTCGCAAGTTTTTATTTTTGGAGCCTTTCCTACTATATTACTTCTTTTTTTTGGGTCCACAAATCTTCAAACGGGTATCTGACAGGTGCGGATAAATTTGATTGGTTTTGAAGGTAGTAAACTGGAGAGGAATTTCATTCCAAAAAATTTCTTTCCGAGAAATTTTAGGGAAAATATCGAATTTACTCGAGGGATCGAATCTTTTAGTCAAAGGTTTCAGATTTCATTTATCGAGATATCGAGATTTAGAGGAGATAAGAAAATGGCTGGGAGTGAAGAAAACCCCATGGTTAAAAAAAAAAGGGGGGGGGGGAAAAAAATGAAAAAGAATTGGCGAGGGAAAAAAAAAACGGTTTTGAAATTTATTCCGAAAATATTGTTTTCCCGGCGTCTTTGAGGAGATTTTAAAAAGGTTTTTGTCTTCAAAAAAAAGGGGGAGAGGGTCTATGCTGTAAATTGAAAAAACAAAGAACGGCTTTTAGACTTCCTTTAAACAACAAAAAAAAAAGATGAGGGTTTCTAAAAAGAAAAACAAATAAATAAGTTAGTCGAGGTAACTTGCATTATCTTCGTTCCGTAAAAGATTCACCAAAGCTTGGGCCTGTAAAAGGAAAAAAAAAAAAAAATGAGTCAAAAAAAGAAAGAAACGATAGAGTTATGACATGATAATTTAGTTTCATAAAACTGACACGGAAAGGTGGACAGATGAAAAATAACAAAATTTCCAGTTTAACTTTTTTTTTTAACATCTATCTGTTTATCGTGGAATGGATAAATAAATAAAAAAAGACTCGCAAAACAATGGCAGTTTATTACTATCCATGCAAAATGTCAGTATACTTGAAACACTAATTTTATCATCTCAGAAACCTAAAAACAGAAAAACTTAATCATCTCAAAAACCTAAAAATGTTAAACTTTATCATCTGAAAAACCTAAAAACAAAAAACTTAATCATCTCAAAAACATAAAAATGTTAACTTTATCACCTAGAAACCTAAAAATAAAAAAAAAAACTTTATCATCTCACAAATCTAAATTTTTTAAACTTTATCGTCGCAAAAACCTAAAAACCTTAAATTTTATAATCTCAGAAACCTAAGAAACTTAAGTTTTATCATCTCAGAAACCTAAAAAACCTTAAAACTTTATATTCTCAAAAGCCTGAAAAAGTTAAACTCCGTCATCTCAAAAACCTAGAAAAAATTAAACTTCGTCATCGCAAAAAAGCCTAAAAACCTTAAAATTTATCATCTCAGAAACCTAAAAAATATAATATTTCATTTTTATTAAAACAAAAGCTAAAAACTTTCATCATCTCCATTCATCAAACCCTAGAACCTAAGCAAAAAATCACTCTCTCACCAAAATCGAAAACTTACTTTTTACCATTTACTTTTACTTACTACCAGAAAAATTAACCTGATAAACAAAGGATTTAAAAAAAAACAAAACGAAAAGAAAAACTCTAACTGTGAAAAAAAAAAAAAACCTAAAAAACAACCAAACAGGAACTTTTCACCAACCTAATTAACCAAAAAACACTTCAATTTTCACCACCTCCTTTTACTTAACGAAGGAAAAAAAGAAAAAAATGATCTCCTACTCTCACCATCTACTTTTTACTGATCCAAGAAAAAAAAAAATCTCACCGTGGCTCGAAACTGTAAATCCACCTGATCCGCGACCAACGAAATCGGAACCAAAAGATTCTCCTCTAACATCATTTGTACCCCTTCTACACTTCCCAAAGCGACGAGATGAAGAATTTTAATCGCATATCCTTTCGCTCGAAGACTTCCATGCTCCATAACGGAACCAATTAATCCCACTTTGTCCAACAACTCTAATTTAATTCTTGCCCTCGGTAATTTCATTACTTCCGCTAATAACAAAATCGCATCTTCTGTGAACCTTTCCGCATTCTCGTCCTCCAAAACATTTAGAAGGATATCCACACATCCCACATTCACTAATTCTTCCCTCCCACTCTCCTCCAATGCCAAGTTCACTAAACCCATCGTCACGTCATGGTGAGCTCGATGCGACATTTCCGGTTTTCCGATAAAATGGACCAATAATTCTGCAAAACCTAATTGTCGAACAAAAGCTCTATTCTCTCTCATTGCGGCCAAACTACAAACTACCCCAATTGCTCCCTCGACCACCGGAGTACAAAAAACTGGACTAGTGTTAGTTTGACCGTTTGTGATTTGACCATTTTGAATTTGACCGTTTTGATAATGACCGTTTTGATTATGACCGTTTCTAATTTGACCGTTTCTGTTCATTAAGCGGTTTACATTACCATTTCCCATCGATTCTTGTGTAGGTTTTAGAATAAGAAACAAAGGTTGTAAAGCTCCGGAATCTGCGATTATTCTTTTTAATTCGACTTCTAAAGAAAGGTTCAAAAGAGCGGTAATGGCCGCCTCTAAAACTGCCTCTCCTCCCAAATTCGATACGATAACAGAAACGAGTACTCGAATCGCTCCCAATTCAGCTAATTTTAATCGATTCCCTCTCGTACTTCGAGAAAGGGCTCTCAACTTTTTCACCGCTGACAAATGCTCTTCCTGGTATGCTTCCTCAGTCTCCTTTTCACTCTCATTTTTATTATTTTTGCTCTCGGTATTGTCTGTTTTACTCTCATTTCGATCATTCACATCATTTTTCCTTTCGACTTCTCCCACAATCCCACAATTTTCAAAAGCCGTCGTCTTCTCCCTCTCCTTTTCCTTCTCCTTCTCCTTCCCTTCTTCTTCATCTCCAACTTTCGCCGATTTTTGAACGATGAAATCTCGCAACAACATTCCTTTCGATGCCGAATTCGAATGATTTGAATCCAAAAAACTTGAATCGAAAGATTTGTTCCCTCTGTCTTCTTGACAAAGAGCGACTCCTAAAAGTATTTCGACTTCCTTTACGTCCAAATCCGATTCCTCCCCTCTCCCAACTTGCAAAGCTGGTTCGGAAACATATCTTCGATAATCTCGATTCCTATTTCCCAAACTACTTACACTATTATCTCCTCCCATTGTCAAAGTAATACTTGAAGAAGCCGCTAAAGACACGGTCTTCCTAGCATCTCTACCTCCTCCCTTCCCTCCCCACCATCCTCCTCCTCCTAGTACTACTCCTCCTCCTACTCCTCCTCCTCCTCCTCCTCCCTCTTTCCAAGCTTTACTAAATCTTTCCGGAAGTTGCTGTTTTTCAAGCGTTTTATGCATACTTTTTACAAAATCATTTTCGACTTCGTTTGCGACTTTTCTCACGTGAGTGTGCGATTTTTCTAAAATTCTCGGCGTTTGCGAAGAAGAAAAATTGGGACTATGGGGACTTTGGGGACTATTGGGCTTTACCGGACTCTTCGGATTTTGAAAATTTTGAAAATTTTGGGAATTTTTGCAAATGCAAGAAATTTCTGGTTTTCCGGTTTTCGAAAAAGATTCGAAATTGAAATTGGGGTTTTTCGGTTTCGGTCGAGACCTTGTCCCAAAACAAGTTATCGTTTCTTTTAATAATTTTCTTTCATCCGCATTCCGGGAAACAATTCCCAAATCGGAAGACTTTTCATTTTTTTTTTTTTGTCGAGCTTCCGCACAATCCGGACACCCGGAATTAATCAAATTTTTGTCGACATTCTTATCAACGACTTTACCCAAAGTTTTATCACAATTTGTGTCAACATGATCGTCAGAATTTGCTACCTTTCTTCTGCTATCCATGGCTCCCGCAGCATCTCCCTCTCCCTCTCCCTCGCCCCCTCTCTCTCCCTCTCTCTCCCTCTCTCTCTGTCTCTCCCTCTCTCTCTGTCTCTCCTTCTCCCTCTCCCTCTCCCTCTCCCTCTCTCTCGCTCCTCGCTCGCTCCCTCTCTCTCACTGTCAATACGTCTTTCTACCTCCGTCTCTTTCAGTCTCCTTCCCTTTCTCTCTCTCTCTCTCTCTTCCTCTCTCACTCTCCCTCTCTCTCTCCCTCTCTCCCTCTCTCTCTACCTCTCTCTCCCTCTCTCGCTCTCTCTCTCTCTCCCCCTCTCTCTCCCCTATCTCTCCTCTGTCTCTCCCTCTCCCTCTCCCTCGCTCCCTCTCTCTCGCTCTGTGTTTTTTTTCTCTCTCTCTCTCACTCTCTCTCTCTCTCCTTCCCTCTTCCTGATTCTTCCTCCTTATGTTTGGCTATGTTTCCAGGAAATGACAGAAAATGACAAAAATCGTCAGTCAAGCTCCATATCAACCAAACGGAAACTCTAACTTTTCTTTTCCTTCCCTTTTTTTTTTTTTTTTTTTTTTTTTTTTCTCCAACTTTACGCTATTTAAGTACGTGGACCATAATCTGCCACGTCTCAGGTACTAAATTAGAATCAATAACGCTAATTGTTTTTTGACGCTATTTAATCCTTGACTCTAATAGCGATTGGCGGTGTACTGTACTGAAAAGCGTATAGTACGGAACATACAGTCAACGGTGTTCAATATTTATCATGATAACGTTGATGAGGTGTACTCTCGCACAGAACTAAATATGCGCACGATAAGAAAAATCTGTAATAAACGTTTTAGGCTTCGTAATTTTGAAAAGTGCGATCTCCCGTTTCTAGTATACACCGTGTATTGTTACTACTTACTACACCGTGTATCGCTATTATAAATATTATTTTTCGCCACATAAAACATCTTTTCTCCGTACACACTTGTCCTTTTTTCAATTTGAGACCGCCAATCGGAAGCTGAGAGTTTTACCTTTCAATCGCAACCGTTAGATCCACAATACGACATGTGTGTACGGAGTAAAGATGTATTATGTGGCAAAAAAACATTAACACTAATAGCGATTCGCGGTGTAGGGTTCAGCTCAGCTGTTCAAGAATCCCGTAAATTGCGCGCGGCCGTAACGTCATTTTTAAATGCGGCAAACAAGTATTTTATGTCGTACTTAGGGTTTATGGTTAGGAAAATGAGCAACATGGACCGCACGTACTTCACATAAACAAAATTCATAAACTAGTGTGGATGGAATGGACGAACATGTTATATAAAAATAAAACGGCGTCTAAGTCCACCATTTGGTTTATCGTAAAAGACAAAACGAGCTAAGAACTTTGTCTCGGTTTCGGGCGGGGGGGGCTTTCCGGTCCGTCATTTCTGGAGAAAAATGTACGGATATGAGCTGGCATCTTTAGAATGAGAACATGGCAGTGTACGGAATGATTGGATCTGCTTCCCGCCAGTCGATGTCAGGGATCAATCGAATAATGCGACAGAGATTCTGTTGTTTCCATCCAAAAATCCAAAAAAAATTTGCGCACATCAACAACTTTGTTTTGTCGAGGAAAGTGGTCAAAAAACAAAGAATAGGAGGATTTTTACACACAGGAAACGAATTCGTAAAGCTCACGCAAGCAGCACCGACAGAATCTCAAATAAAATCTGATGGTGCCCCGTACGGATTTTTTGTCTTTAGTCGAACTTTTGCCAATATGCAGCAGAAGTGCAGCATCAAAACGCCCAAACATTCAAGTCAAGGGCCAAATGACTGTCCGTACATAAGTTTGAGGAATTTGTCCGTACATAATATTTTATAGTGCTGACGGTCAAACCAATATCGTTAAGGCAAGTGTCTCTTGTAAAGGAAAAGTTAACGGACGCACGTGGGAGTTTTCCTCTAAAACCAGAAAATAGACCAATAGAATCACGTTACTCGAAGAGCATTTACATACGACAAGACTTAGCAAAGGGCCTTCCGGTACGAATGTAGGATTACATTTGTCCCTACTGTACTCTCGGAGTTTCAGCACAGAAAATAACATTTGTAGTCTTTTCTAATAATACTTGTCGTAAAATTTCTATTTGTACTATTTGAAATTTTTTAATTGTTATTTTTATTTGAGAAGTTCCTGCCCGTGATGCCGCCTGCCAATCTCTGGATGGACCTGCTTCTGCTGACGTGTCCAGGATTCTGAGCCGATTCTTTTCTGTCAGGAGATTTGGAGATCCGTTACGTCAAGGCGATTCTTTCTTATCACATCTGGAACGTTGAAAAATAAATGGACGCTTTGCATTTTATCGTACGCTGACGATTGCCGAAAGCATCGCGAGGGTGAATGGAGACCATATGCGCCAAAACTGTCAGTCCAATTTATGCGATAGCCGAATATAGTATGATAGTGGTGAGTCATCAGCATCAATAAATTGTACGATATTAACTGGAAAAGTACAATTCGTAAGTTTTCTTATGCAATCTCGCGCTGGCTGAGAAAAACGACAAACAGGAAAAAGGACACAGAAATGAACACAAACAGGAAAAAGTACATGTAAGCTTGTAGAATTTTTTTTTAACTGTACAAGATATATACATCCATCCAGCCTGCTATCTTGCGTACACGTGGCGTTCAATCCAGTTTCCGGATCATTACGATCCAATCCCTTCATGCTTTGTCGCTTCCGGCAAAGCTTTTCACATTTTGGCGCAAAGCGTATCCTATTTCGCAATCTTTCTACATTAAAACGAGTAGGGCTACGGATAGATCTATCGTACAGTACGTATAAGTACAGCAACGAGCAAATCACTTCCGGCTTTTCCGGCTTTTGTTTGTAGCGATGGCGAATACGAATGATCCGCCGGATTTTACGAGGATGCCGCCAATTTGCGGCGAGATCGCATACTAAACCCCAAAAATCTTCTCATATCGAATGCTGAACGTCCATTGCCTAAATTGTCAGATGCGTCAGCTTGGCATATCCGTATTTCCGGCGTATCTGGCATATTCGGCGAAGGCCAAAAAAAAGTTAAGAAACCAACACGAAATGTGTCTTTCTGCATTTGGTACGAATATTGTGGGAAGTCCGAGAGTCAATTTGCAAATCTACTGTAGCCCCTCTGACATCGTTGACTCGCGTCAACACCTACAGCCTACGTGTCATATTGTGGATTATTTACTTAAACCGCCTTTGCCTTCCTTTTTTTTTTCTTTGCCTTCCGTTCGATAATTAATTAATTACAAATCCAGAACTGTCGAAACGCAGCATGTCATAAGTCTTCCATTTTTGTCGCATTTTACAAAACTTCCGGAACCTTCAAAATGCAAACAGAGTGAAAGTGTTCACACGTGTGAAGTCAGAAACCAGTACTATAACGGTATAACCTCAGGATTTGTACAGAAAAAAAAGTACAGCTAGTGTACTTTTTTGACAATTGATGTGATTGCTCGCAGTAACGCCACTTGTCAATCATTATATAACAGACAAGCGTCAAAACTGGGATATAGATGATTTAACAATCTTGAGCCTTCCAAATAGATAACATATTTGTGAGAAGAAGTGCATATATATATATATATATTAATTATGTAAGCAATAAATATTTTCTTAGGATAAATCTCGACCGTCCATTTTCTCAAGAATCATTGCTATCTTTTTAGAAAGAAACAAAGGTTGTTGACTTCTTTGCATCCCATTTTTTTGAAATGTTTAACAATTTGTGAATGTACTTGTCTGTTATTCAATACGCGATTACTAATTACTACACCGTGCATCGTTATTAGTGTTAATTATTTTTTCGCCACTAAACACAATTTTTATCCGTACACACTAGTCGAATTTTCACACGGAGAACGCCAATCGGGAGCTGAGGATCTTGGCTTTCAATCGCAACCGTCAGATCTATAATCCGACAAGCGTGTACGGAGAAAAGATGTTTTAAGCGGCAAAAAAAACTATTAACACTAATAGCGATACGCGGTGTAGGTTACTGCTAACAATGATAATAGTTCTAGAAAAAAAGTACGGATAGTACGATTCCATGTACGATTACGGAGTTTCGTGGCTTGTGACGTCATATATGGCAGGTACATATTACTAATTACCTTGCATTACCTTACCCTTTTTTTTTCTTTTTCTTTTCTTTGTTTTTTTAGTTTTGTAAAATGGACGGGAGGCAGTTTATAAATGATTCAGATGGCGACACGTGGAATGTCAAAATTGACGATAACTACCAGCTGTCGTAACAGTCAGCAGAGTGATCATTACAAATTGACCCTGGAACTTTCCTCAAATTTCGTGCGCTATACGTCAAGTGCTCCTGGTCAAGAAAAAAAAATGGTCATCTGGAAGTACGAAAAGGTACGGTTTTACCGTTTGTTTCTGCCGTTCTGATGTCAATAATGACGTGGTGCTCGTTGCTGGATGCAGACAAAATGTATGAGCGGATTTCCGTTAAGCTAGCCGAATACGCCGAATACGCCAGATACGCCGGATACGCCGGATACTCCGAATTTACGATGATGCCAATATTTTGTGGCAAGATTGCCATGTAAAATCCTAAAATAATAACAATAATAATAAATATCTCCCGCTGAATCTTGAGCGTCCATTGTCTAAAATGTTTGATAGTTCTCCTATCTGTTTGAAAAGTACAAAATGACAAAATTGTTGAGCCATGCAACATCCCATACGTTGTACAAAATTTTGTACAATTCGTAAATTTTATTGTACAATTGCTGAGGCTGCTTACTGGCCGTAACGCCAAGTCTCAATAATGTTGTCAGTACTCATATTCTGTTTAAATTTTGCAAAGGTTCTTGAAGTCTTTTGTAATAAGACATTATTGACAAACTGCGTTTTGGCAGGATGTGTTTTTGCTATTTGTCGCGATTTGGTCAAGGTGGCTTTAAGTCAACGGTCCAGATGCTGAAACGCAGTCGTGAGATGATACAATGAGCACCTGAGTCAACGATTCAGATGAGAACTATTGCAAATTGACTCGTGCACTTGACCGCAAAACTTCTTAACAAATATACACTTCTCTTTTCATACGAAAAGTACGGAAACAAAACGTACGAACAGTTTAACCTTTTTTCATTGCTATGTCAAGGTCAGGGATGACGTGGCGATGGTTGTTTTTTTTGGCTGGATGCCGATTAGGGTTTGGGCGGAGTTCCATTAAGAACGACGACACTGCTTAGCTGTCATAAAAATGACTTTTTGTCCTTTTATTAAGCGTACAAGAAACGCCCTAACTTAGGGTAGAATTCCATTAGGCGGTCCCAGTAAATGTACGGAAAATTCTACTGGCAGCGTTTACTAGAAGACTATTCCATTTTGTCGGGCCAGTAACAAACCTTCCTCAATTATGATTGGCGCCACGTAGGCTAGAGTCTAGATTTGAAAATCTTAAAGAAAATCTTCAAAAGGAAAGTCAGAACGAAATATCTGTACGGCCGAAGGTACACCGCCAATCGCTATTAGAGTATATAACGCTAATTCAGTCCCCTTTTTTCAAAAAAAAAAACCTGAAATACAATTAATAACGCTATTTAAGTAGGTGGACCATAATCAGCCACGTCTCAGGTACTAAATTAGAATCAATAACGCTAATTTTTTTTTGACGCTATTTAATCCTTGACTCTAATAGCGATTGGCGGTGTAGTTAATGATTCGTACGTAAAGTTTGCGGCCAGATTTTGATTTTGAAAACGGAAATCAAAATTTCGAAAAGGAATGTCAAAAAGACGCGGCAAACTTTGAAGGTCGCGGCAAACTTTGAATGTCGGTGGATGTCAGACGGAGCGTGCGAAAATATTTTCGGCTCATCTACATCCTGCGTGGCAGTCGGCACATGGACCGTACGACGTAGGCACATGGCCTGTACGACGTGTAGACCTGTGATCACTTGTTCAAAGCGGATATTTTTTTTCTTTTTCACGTGTACCAATGGTACACGTCTAGTATCGTACAACTCTCCTCGCGAGGAGAGTATCGTCACACTGGATGATGTGCGCGATTGCTTCGCGGATCTGAAAAAGTAGAATATCCAACGGCCAGGAATTACGCCTACATCATTGGAGCTTCCCGACAGCTTTCCAGTACGATACTTCGTCTGACAATTTTTTTTTGAGGTACGGCGTGGTACGGATATGTACAAACTTGTACGGTGTCCAGTAACGAACCACACTTTTCGTCTAATGGAATTCTACCCTTATTGGGAAAACCTTTTAGCTATGGTCTTGACAGCGAAGCAGATTCCAAAGTGTTCGCAATATAAATCCGCCACGTCTACAAAGAATCTCCAAAACAGTGTAAACCAATGACAGGCCGTTATGAAGATATGCCGTACAAAAGAAAGTTAGTTCTGAGTGGTTAAATTTTTAAAAGTTTGAACATGATGTCAGCGGCAATTCAGGGGGCATCAAAAGCTAAAATTGCTTGGGAAACTGGCCATCGTTGCCGTACTGTACTTCTTACAAACCGCAAAAAAATAAAAATAAAATAAAAAATGCGCCGGGCGCATGTTTGTTAGGTCGTTACTCGTTAGGGTTCAAAGTTCGAACCGGCGTATCGGCCGAATTCGCGTCATTATGTAATGCTTCAGTGTTTAGTTCGTTTAGTACGTCTAAACGTCGTTTCGTGCGTAGCACTTAGCACGATTCGAGAAGTTTCGGTGAAATTGTGTCTTCGGGTGTGTTTCCATGTAGTCGTAACTTAAGCTAGGGTTCTATAAGGCGGTCTCATTAAAAGTACGGATATGTTTACGACATTCCTTTGGCTCCATTGTGTCGGGTCAGTAAACCACTTTTTATTTGCGTGGCTCATTCTGGCTGGTACCACATAGGTTTCTATTAGGATTATGAAAATCTACAAAATAAATTTGAAGGCAAAGTGTGAACGTAATATCTCTAAGGCTGCGGCCCCATGTGGCTAAGTTCGGGTTTTTTTCTGTCGTTTTCCTATATAACTTAGCGCCGTACTGCCTAAGTTGCGACCGTACGAAGAAATTGCAAATTTGTAGAGTACAATTTGCGTCATTCTTGAACTTAGGATGTACGAAAATTTGTCGTGTTCCGTTTTTTCGACCCACTGTCACGTCATTTTCAAAATTATCATAAAACACATCGGCAATGTGTTTTAAGCTAAGCAAATCCGTCTACACCAATCTGAAAATATATTCCCACATGTGAAAAAATTTTAGAAGTTTTTGACGACAAAAAAAAGTACAGGGTTTGTTTGTTTTTGTCGGCTTGCATGTTGTACGGTTCTTTTTTTGCAAGGGTCTCGACGCTGCAGTGTCATTTCACGCAAAGTTGAAAAGTCTGCGAACGTGAAAAATCTGCGAAGTAATGGCGGCCGGACGAGAGAGGTTTACGCAAAGGCATTTTGCACAGCCACGGGTGCAAGGCTCTTCGTCAACGATGTCACGCAAAGACACGCGACATACCAAATCCGCAAATCGTTTCAAAAATTACGATGTGTCTTGCGACGCTTCAAAAAGTTTCAAAAAAATATGGTGCGTCATCACAAATTGTAAACGGTGACAGCCGTCACGGGCGTTGTCGACGTATACAATTGTCACAAACTTAAGTAACAATTTCGAATGAACACATAGAGACACTTGAAATCCGGGTCCGCCGGATCCGCGCTAAAATACAAAGTAAGTACGCTAAGTTACAACTACATGGGGCCGCAGCCTAACAGCTGAGGTAAAAAGTGACTCGTAAGAGGTGTACTATAATGTATTATACGTACGATCTTATTTCGTAGGGAAACTTTAGGGAATTGCTAATCGCATAGACGATTTTTGGTGCGCACATGTACTTGCGTCAGCTTGTCAAAAATTGTACATATTTAATACACATTAATACAAGTTACGTACCGTTGAGTTTAAATTTGACGGTCAATCCGTCGAACAACTTTGACTTGCGAAAAATTGTAACAACCGGTTAAAAAAGTGTCGCGCTTCCGAACGTCGAACGTCATAAAAAAACAACAATTCACACGGCCGGCTAAGGTTTACGGGTAACCAAACTGCAGCAACCACATGTAAATAAAAATACTACACGCAGTCACTTTCTCACTTTACGTGAGCTCCACTGTGAAAATTGAAATCTAATCGCGAGGCGTTACGTTGAACTTAGGGTGTGTCCCCATGTGCATAAGGGTTTTTTTCTGTCGTTTTGCCGTAAAACTTAGCGCTGTACTGCCTAAATTTCAACCGTACGAAGGAATCGCAAATTTGTATAGTACAATTTGCGTCATCCTTGAACTTAGGATGTACTTAAATTTGTCGTCTTGTGCTTTTCGACCCACTTCTACGACAAAAAATGTCATCTTCAAACCTTTGTTAAAAACACATGCGCGATGTGATTTAAAATTAGGTTTTTTCGATTGACAAATAGGAACATTTTTTCGCACGTGCCCTAAATTTCGAAAAAAAAATACGATTTCCAAGGACAAAGAAAAGTACATAGTTCGCTATGTTCTGTCCGTTTGCGTTCTAATAAGACGAAAAGAAGTACACAGTTTGTTTGATTTTGTTCGTTTTCGTCCAGTACGGATTTTTTATTTGCAGGGGTCTTCAAATTCCGATGCCATTTCACCTCGAGCGGACAGGCGACGCGAAGGGCAAAACGCATCTTCGTCAACCGTAAAACTGCCAGGTTGGAATGCGGTACGTCTACAATGTCACGATAAGACATGCGACGTCACAAAGCAGTTCCAAAAAATAACGTGCAACCACAGATTGTAGACGTTGACAACCATCACAGATATTGTCGACGTATACAATAGTCACAAGCGTAAGTTGCGATTTCGTCCTTAGAGACATAGGGACACTTGAAAACCGGGTCCGACGGATCCGCGCTAAAATACAAAGTAAGTTCGCTAAGTTACAAGTACATGGGGACAAACCCTTACACGCAAATTAAAGGACGACGTGATACCGATAAAAAATTATCAATAAGGGTATGTCCCCATGTACTTGAAACTTATCGAACTTACTTTGTTTTTTAGCGCAGATCCGGCGGACCCGGATTTCAAGTGTCCCTATGTGTAACAACGAAATAGTTACTAAAGGGGGTGACGATTATATACGCTGACAATGCGCGTGGCGACTTTCAACGTCTACAATCTGTGATGACGCACGCTATTTTCCGTAACTGCTTGTGACGCCGCGTGACTTTTCGTGACATTGTACCGCCCTCCAGCCTGTGTCGTTTCATCGTTGAAGGAGATGCGCATTGCCTTTGCGTCTATTGTCGGTTCGACGTGAAATGGCATCAGAACCTTGAGACCCTTGCAAAAAAAAAACCGTACCGGATGGAAACGGACAAAACAAAACAAACTGTGTACTTCTTTTTGTCGTATTAAACAAAAACGGACAAAACATAGTGAATCGTGTACATTTCCACGTTGCTTGAAATCGTTTGAAAATTTTCGAAAATTACGGCACGTGCAAAAATTTGTTCCTATTTGTTTGTAGAAAATCCCTAATTTTAAAACACATCGCGCATGTGTTTTAAACATAAGGATGAAGATGACGTTTTTTGTCGTCGAAGTGGGTCGAAAAACGCAAGACGACATATTCTTGTACATCCTAAGATCGAGGATGACGCAAATTGTACTCTACAAATTTGTAATTCCTTCGTACGGTCGGAACTTAGGCAGTACGGCGCTAAGTTTTACAGCAAAACGACAAAAAAAAACCCTTACTTATGCACATGGGGACACACCCTAACTCGCACGACACAAAATAAACTTCGTACATGATAAGAAAACGGACGCACTTAAAAACATCGATGAAACCAAATGAAAATTATGCACGTCGTCAGGAGCGACCAAATCAAGCCACAATATTTACGATTCGTGATTAGATTTCAATTTTGCGGTATGATAAAAAGCTAGCATGTGCTCTCAAAGTGGAGCTCACGTATAGCATAGTTTTAAAGTAGGTGAAACAGGCCCATACAATATGTCTATTGCACGCAAAAAATACAATATACCCTTAAGACCCATATTGTATTGGCCGCAAAAAGAAATTAAATAGTAACAGGGTTGAGTTGCACATGGATCGATAGAGAATTAAACGTCATGGCTAAATTTGAAAAAAAAATCGGACAAAAAAATATTTTTCTGTGAGTTTTGAGCTACTTTTTATTTAAGCCTTCAGATTTGGACGATCTGAAGGTCGTTGATGAAAGTAACGATATAAGAAGATCACATGAAAAGCCCATAACACAACTTACGATAGGACTATTGTCAAATTCGGACGATCGAACGGTCGCCGATCAAGTAGCGATCTAAGAAGATCACATGGAAAGCCCGTAACACAACTTACGCTAAAGGCGGCCTCAAAAGGCCTACAAAAATATGCCTACTTTTGAACAATGACGTAAAGTGAGAAAGTGACTGCGCGCAACACTTTTATTTTCATGTGGTTGCTGCAATTTTGTTATCGTAAACCTTCGTCGGCTGTGTGAATTGCTTTTTTTATTACGACGGTCGACGTTCGCAAGCGCGACACTTTTTTAGCCGGTTGTTACAATATTTCCCAAGCCGACCGTCAAATCTAACCTCGACGGTACATAAGTTGTACTAATCTATACTAAAAATGTACAGTTTTTGACAAACTGACTCAAGTACCTACGCGGAGCAAATATTGTCAGTGTGGTTAGCGATTCCCTGACTTTATAGTGAAATGTAATGAAAAAACTTTAAAAGATTCTTTAAGCTCAAAATTTGAATAAAAATCTACCCAAACGGACGAACCAAGCGTAATATTTGAATAAAAATTTGTACGAGCGCAAGAACCTTCAAATTTGTAAAAGCGTGCGCAAATGTCAAAATAGTCAGTGGATGGCAAGAGGTGTGTGAAAGAATATCCTCCGTCAAAGATTTTTTCACAGCTTTCGATGGACTCGCATCCACCTTGGCGGAAGGGCACATGGCCTACACGACATGTGAGCACCTGATCGCGAGTTCATTGTGGATCTTCTTGCTTTTTTCATGCAACATAATTTTATACGTTCAATCTGTGAATATTGTCCTCTTTAGGTCATTTGCCACAAACTGAAACCTGCCACAAACAAAGATTGTTTTCCTTTCAAAATATTTGTTGTTTGAGGTCAATTTCTGACGTTTTCATGTGTAATCCTTATAATATTACATTGAGTTTTGTGTAAAAACTTCAATTCTTTCATCGTTGCTTGTAAAAACCAATGTGTTTGCAGGGGAAAAAAAAAACAAAATGGAACCATACATCACACAATGTTAAATTTTCTTCGTGAACAAAACTATAACCCATGTTGCTTTAAACTCTCTCTCCCACTGCCGCCACACCTTTGCATCCTCAAACTGTTTTACAATTCAATGCATTGTTTCGTTGTTCGCAAAAAAACCAATGCCTAATGTACCTGCTTTCAATGAGCCAGGTAACTTATATGATTTTGTAAAGCATTCTACAAAACATCCGACGGTCAAAGTCTAAGTCCATAACTTCGTAGAATGAAATCGGTCCTTTTGTAAAATGTTTTCCTGATAATTTATTTTGGGAATTGATCATCACAGTGATTGTTTTGGTTGGGCGCAGTCAATTACATCTCTTTGTCAAAGATTGTACATTTAAAGTACACATTTGTACAAGTTAACTACCGTTGAGTTTAAATTTGGCGTTCAATCAATTGAACAGCTTTTGGCTTAGAAAATATTGTAAAAACCAGCTAAAATTTCGTCGCGCTTGCGACGTCGACCGTCATAATAAAATCAACATTCACACGGTCGGCCCAAGTTTACGGTAACAAAAATGCGCCAACCACATGTAAATAAAAGTGTTGCTCACAGTCACTTTCTCACTTTACGTGTGGCTTCGCTATGACAGAACATGCTGGCATTTAACTTAGCCGCAAAATTGAAATCTAATCGCAAATTATAAATAGTGCGGCTTGATTTGGTCACGTGTCATTTAGTTTCATTAATATTTTGACGCCGGTCTGTTTTATTATAGTGCATAACGTATATTTCGTTTTGTGCGATTTATTTTTTTTGTAGAAGATTTTTAGTACTTTACTTTTGAGAGGTTTCATTTCGCGGCGTTCTTCAATTCGCGTCTAAGTTAAATGTAACGATTCCCAAGTTTGTGTCTATGTTGAATGCCAACATGTTCTTTCACAGTGGATCGCATATAAAGTGAGAAAGTGAATATGAGCAACACTTTCATTTACATGTGGTTGCCACAGTTTTGTTACCGTAAACCTTGGCCGACTGTGTGAATGGTTGATATTATTATGACGGTCGACGTTCATAAGCGCGGCAAAACTTTCACCGGCTGTTACAATATTTCGAAAGTCAAAGTTGTTCAACTGATTGGCTTTCAAATTTAAACTCAATGGTACTTAACTTGTACCAATGTGTACTTAAAATGTACAATCCTTGACAAAGTGACGTAAGTAATTGCGCGCAACCAAAATAGTGACTGCCATGATCAATTCCCCTTATATTTTGATACGGCATTGTAAGAAAATGTACGGCCGTTTGTAAACAACCCCATCTTTTCGGTAATGGAAGTTTACCTTAATAGTTGTTACTTTATTTTTGAGTGAGGATTCTCCGTACTATTTTTTAGAGTGTTTCTATGTTCGAAAACGAAATCGTTACTTAAAAATGCGACAGTTGTAAACGTGGGTACAATTTGTGACTGGTTGTAGACGCTTAAAAAACTCATGACAATTGTTGACGTTTACAAAATAGCGACAGTTGTAGACGTCTAGTTTTTTGTGACATTGTAGATGTATGGGTTTTGTGACATTTTGACGTGTCGACGTCTCTAATTCCATAATTTTACGCCATGATATGGCGATTTTGTTTATTCGTCTTTTCTTACTTTACCTTCCATCCAACTCGGCCCAAACGTAGTAAAAAGGAATATTTTTTAGAGCACTTTCATTTTATACCATAATTGTCGTATTTCTTTTCAAGAATATATGAGATAGAAGCTATAGTGGGATAGCCTCTTCCCACCGGAAAAAAAATCACTTCCGCAACAGACGGGCGTTCGAATAATGTACGGATTTCCGAGGACGGACTTTTTGTTTTCAGAATTTTTCAGAAAACCGTACAAACTAACTTCCTCAAAATATTGGGGGATATTGAAGTCGGGTTAAAGTAGCGTATTTATGTGAAACAGACCAACGGTAACCCGAATAGCTGACTAAGGAAAAACAACATCCGAACGGCTATTTTGTTCTCCCCGCGCGAAAAAACAGTCCAACCTAAACCCTAAAAGTTTGAAAATCTACAGGTTTGTTTCCGCGCCTATGTTTTATGACGTCGAAGCGCGTGACGTGTCACAAGACACCTTCAATCAGAGTTACGTGCGATAATTTTAGCGTGAATAAGGGTACCTCCCCATGTATTAAAGTATCGACTTTAATCTGTCGTTTTGACCCAAAACGCAGTTCTGTACGAGAAAAACTGTACGAGAAAAACTTTAGCAGTACAAAAAAATCAATTCTTTAAAAGTACAGCAAACTTCAAGTCGATACTTTGAATGTACTTCATGTTTGTCGTCATGTGAACGCATTTTGGCGTTTACTTTTTTTCGACCCCCGGGCAAGAGAATCTAGCCCGTCAAAAAACTTCATCAAAAATCACCTTGCGACCTGATTTTAGGGAAAGCACCACCCAAACAACGAATGAAAAATGACCCACGCACGCGCCACCCGAGTGGAAAAATTTTAGGACGGGGGAGAGTACTCGCGATTTTTCTCCCAGCCCGTCACGTGCATGTAAGGAAAATACGAGGATGTACGGAAAAAATCTGCAGAGGTCTCGGACCTCCACTTTCATTCATGGGTCCTTTGCAGAATTTTGTGCCGTCGTCGCCTCTCCCCTCTCCCTCTCACACTATCACTTTTATCTCACACTTTTTAGAATGAGGCACGACAAAAATGGTATGAAATGAAAGATATTTGAAAAATAATTCTTTTGACTACCTTTATGTATATTTTTATGGCAAGTAGAGCGAAAAAAGTAGAGAAAACGAAATCGGGTATCCATTGCCGAAAGTTCTTGAATCTGAGACGTCGACGTTGTCACAAGTGAGCGTGACGTCACAATGTTACAAAACCCTAAACATCTGCCATGTCACAAAATTACGAAAATGTAGACGTCTACAACTGTCGCTGTTTTTGTCGGCGTCACCAGTTTCGTAGTCGTCGTCAACCGTCACAAAGTTGTACCTACGTCTACAACCGTTACATGTCAAAGTTCCGATTTCATTTTCGCACATAGGGACGCTTTTCAAAGTAGTACGGAACACTTCACTACAGTCCAAAGTACTTTTTCAAAGTATCGCTTACATGGGGACGTACCCTAAGACCCGTTTTCCGATGACTTCTGGGAAAATCATCGGAATGGGCAAAAAAAAGTTACAAATGCTCCGGTGGGAAGAGGCTATGAGTGGGAGAGGGATAGAGGCGCCTTTGCGAACTTGTGATCTCCGTTGCTCGAGACCCCTCCACGGCCCTGATAAAGGAAAAAACAGTATGATACGGATAATGTTTTATTTTTCTTGTGTACTCCGCGTTTTGCAAAAATGTTTAGACTTTTGCAACACGTGCAAAAATATAATCCTATTCGTTGTTCTACCGTTACTTTAAATGAACTCAACTTACGAGTCGTTTTTAGATGAAATTTGAAAATGAGATGCAATGAGGTCTCAGTGGATCGAAAAGAGCAAGAAGACATGTTGTAGTAAATTTTCAGTTCAAGATAACGCAAATTGTACTACGATTTTCACAATATTTTTGTATGGCAAACGATTTTCTTATTGCAAGCTCTTTTTTGAAAGAAATGGACAAGAAAAAATCTTCACTTTATCACATGGGAACACACCCTTAGTCGTTACCGTGCTTCCACATTAGTTTCAAGTTGAGTGTCTGATTGTGTCTGATGTGCGTTATTGGAAGAACGTCCATTAGCGGTTGTGCTGTGTACTGTTGCAATGATGCATATTCCTCTGGGAGCAGCTGATTTCTTAATGCACCACATTCATGAATTTACTATCCACGTAACTGTATTAATCTTGTTAAAAGGAGTATTTTTTTATCGTAGTTAGTGTCGTCCCAATAACAGTGAAAGACCGTTCAAATTTACAGGTGCTCAGGATGGGGAATCTCTCGTTATTGACCCGTTTGGATAATAGGGGACAAATGGTTCTGATGAAAGGATTCGAGACCTGTTCAAAAGCTTCTTACGATACGTTGAGAAGAAGGTTCAAAACGAGAAAAGGGATAGGAGAGGAAAGAAACAAGTCAAGAAAGAGTCGGGTCCTAACTCCAGTGTTGATA
>JBBHKE010000045.1:118348-186176 GCA_037447655.1 Zygnema cylindricum | reverse complement strand
GCTTTCGGTGTAATAATTTTCCAAGGCAGAGATATAAGGAGCATATGAAGATTTTAATGTGGTCCTGGTTTTTTTTTTTTTTTTGAGAAGGACCGAGTTTTTTCCCTTTTTTTGAGCAGAAATGGTTTTTCGTTAAACTATGTTGATATGTTTTGTACCTGTGTGTGCGAAAATGGAGAAAAAGGATGATGTAAAGTACAAAGAGACGACATGGCACAGAAGAGAGGGGCGGTCTGTGGAAGAACTAAGCAACTACGGCACTGGTGAAAGCCTCCACGTTGACGATGTGTCGTACAGGCATTACGACGTCACAAAAACTGTACAGCGTGCGGGTGGACGTCTGGAATAGAAGCTGCGTGGAAGTTGGGCAACATTTTCTCTACCGCTTCATGTGTCACGTGTTTCGTACATGTCTCCGTAAGTCACTTTTTAAAGTAACAAGTTTTTTGTGTTTACATCGGAATGCTCTGAAAGTAGTACGGAGAATCTTCGCTAGAAACATAGTTACAAGATTAAAGTTTCGGTTACATGGGAAAGTGCCCTTAGTATTTAGTTTCAACACTTCAATCGACTTTTCTACGTGCAGACGTTAGATTTCCAAACGAACGGTATTGTAGCAGTGGAAAGGTAAGATTCTCAGCCTTCCGATTGGCGGTCTTCCAACGAAATCAGACGTACAAGCACGAAAAAAAAATGAAATTAGCTGCAATAGAGACATAAATGCTGATGATGACACACAGTATATCTTCCTTGACCAGCGTCACTCACTAAAGCTTTTTGTTCACTGTAATGACTTGCACTTATCATACATAATAAAATTTCTAAACTCGACTTTATTCCCTTTCCCTTCCCTCACTGTCTCTCCACCAATGCACAGTTTATTTTTAACTATTCAAAAGGTTTTTTAAGCTTCATAAAATCAGCCATGTAACCACGCTACCTGACAACCTTTCCGTGACTCACCACGATTATGTTTTAATTATTTACAATTTACCATTTACATTTTTACCTACTTCTACTGAAGAAAAGATAAAACGAAGAAAATAGTAGACAGACGGAAAATTTTCACTCCGGAAGAAAGTATACAACGGAGATCACATCACATAAAACGCAACACTCTTTCGATTTTTTTCTCATTGCTCTTTTATTCATCGCTCTCTTTCTTTTCATTTTTGTATTTTTTTTCTTGTCAGGAACACGATACTTAATAGGATAACTGTTTTTTCGCGAGCTCTCCTACGATTCGTTGGAGAGCCGCAATTTCCGCGTTTCTCTCTTCTAATTTTCTTTTCAAAATTTCGACTTGAGCTTCAACCTCAAAATGGTTACCACCACTATGCTTTTCTACATCACTTCCTTTAATACTTTCCATAACACCTCCCAGCCTCTCTATTTCTCTAACAACCTCTCCCCCACTACCTTCAGGCACTCTCCCTTCTACTCCTCCGTTTTCTCCATTCTCTCCTCCCTCTCCCTTATTCATATTCTCAATGGCCCTTTTTTCTCTCCGTTTCTTCTTTGAGCTCGATTCCCGACTTTTTAGGAGGCCATCCTTTATCCTATCTCCATTTTCACTATCTTTTCTATTTGACTGTTCCGAAGGAGGTACAATCTCTCCCTCATCCTCCTCCTTTACCTTAACTTCCACTTTTACGTTCACTTTCTCCCTCCCCTCATTCCCTTCCATCTCAACTCTGCCCCCTTCTCTCTCTCTCTCCTCCTTTACAGTCAGGTTCGACTTCCTCTTTTTCAACTTCGATTTTCCGTTTAGTCCTTCGATCAAATCTTCCCCGGTCGTATCGACTAAAGCTTCCCTCTTTTTTTCCTTCCTGACCTTTTCGTCCCCAATGCCTCCTTTTTTGTTCTCCTCTTCGTCATCCTTCCTCGATCTTTTTCTCGAATCCGAACCAAAAAGTTGCCCATTGTGACAACCCATTTTTCGAACAACCACCTCGATGACATTTCCTGACGTGGTTTTAAAACGGACCGTTTTTTGAAACCTCCCAAGTGCATCCTTCAGACCCAACAAAAAGCACATAAAAACACGGTATATTACTCCAATCTTGAATATTATTCTTTTTTCAATCTTGAATTTTCTTTGTTATATTTATTTTTTAAGTCTCTAAGTTAAACCTCATTGGATGCGACAATCACTGATAAACTCACATCATAAAATTTAAGGAGTGCAAAAACTTCTGAACCTAGGTTAAAAGGATTGGGAGGCGATATATTTGAAAAAGTGTATGATTCAAAGGTACTTTTTGGCATTTTGAGGTACATAGTTTTTTACCATTTGTTCCCACTGAACCCATTTGTGCAATCCAATTTTGTAATATTTGGGGTTTTTTCCTATTTGACATTCCCATTGGTTCCAGCAGATAAAAAAATCAATTTTGGTTTCATTTTTTTGGGAGAGGGGAGAGGGGAGAGGGGAGAGGGGAGAGGGGAGCGGGGGGAGGGGGGAGGGGGGAGGGGGGAGGGGGGAGGGGGGAGGGGGGAGGGGGGAGGGGGGAGGGGGGAGGGGGGAGGGGGGAGGGGGGAGGGGGGAGGGGGGAGGGGGGGAGGGGGGAGGGGGGAGGGGGGAGGGGGGAGGGGGGAGGGGGGAGGGGGGAGGGGGGAGGGGGGAGGGGGGAGGAGGGAGGGGGGAGGGGAGAGGGGAGAGGGGAGAGGGGGAGAGTGGGGGAGTGGGGGAGTGGAGGAGTGGGTGAGAGGGAGAGGGGAGGGGGAGGGAGAGGGGAAGGGGGAAAGGGGGGGAGGGGGAGAGGGGGGAAGGGAGAAATGGAGAGCGAGGGGGGAGGGGAGGGGGATGTGGTGAGAGGGAGAGGGAGAGCGAGAGGAGGAGGGAGGGAGAGAGGGATAGAGAGAGGGAGATCTGAACTCCAAATGCTCGTTTTTAATGCCCGTTTCCTGTTTTCTCACCTTATCTTGTGCTCCCTTCAGCGCTTTGAACGCTCCATCCGCTTTTGTCGGATTCTCAAATATGGCAAACGTGGTGCCAAAGCGAGCAGTTTTCCACGTAATCATCTGCACCCCGAAAGCCACAAAAAAAGTAAATACCCAAAAATAGAAAATACCCAAAAACAAACAGAAAACCCAGAAATAGTAAATACCCAAAAACAAATCGTACCCAAAAACAACAAAAAATGAAAGTTGAATCCCGTTGAAGTTGAAATTGCGATTAGATTTCGCTATTTCTCACAATCGTATAAAACCCCATAAGAAAAAAGTTTGCAAGAATGAAAACTAAAGCACAAAACAAAACAAAACTCCAAAAACAAAATTCACTTTTTCATCGTTTAGAATATTCACAACAAGAAGATTTTGACCAAAACTTAGTTTGTTAAGGACTTTTCAAATATCCTGAAAAACATGGTTTTGCTTCTAAACTGCAGATTGCATATCAACAAAAAAAGTTTGTATGTTACAATTTTTGAAGTACTATAGTACATCCCTATTAGAGTTAGCCAATTCTTAACATAAACACTTTCTTAAAAAGAAAATACACGTGGCTTTATTTGACTCGTGGCACATTATGAGCCACTTGACCAGAAGTGTTATTAAAACAAATTTACCATTCTGGGTCAAAGAATCACGTGTTTGATATGTTATATATCTTATCTTATATATTATACTTTATAGATATGTTATTATTAACTCTAATGGAGGTGTGTATTCACTTATATCTGGAGATAAGAAAAAGTTAACTATGACAACTGCAGTAACAAAGAGACAAAGAGAAAAACTGAGGGTGGAGAGAGAGAAAGAAAGAGACAGTCAGGCAGAGCCGGACTGAAGAAAGTGCAAGAGAGAAAAGAGGGAGAGAGGGAAGGAGGGAGAGAGTGTGAGGAGGAACAGAGGACGGAACGAACAGATAAAAACCCTCACTACCTGAATACGGGGTAAATCATTAAAAGAAAAAAGGGGTTCCAACTCTTCTGGGAAAGTTCCTTTTGGAATTCGATGAATAAAAAGTTTTGATAGATCAGCTTTATCCACCTGACACACACAAGGACGAAGAACAATGAAAACGAGGTCAGGACAAAGAAAACCTAAGAAAGACAAAAAGATTACATGAAAACGACAAAAAAAAGACAAAACATGGTCGGATTAAAGGGGCAGTAGGAAGAGGAGCAGAGAGAAGAAAGACAAGTTGATGGAATACATCAAGGAGGGAAGGAAGGAAGGCTATGTATGAAAACAATTAGGGAGAGGGAGAGGGAAATGAGGGGAAACGGAGGGAGTGAGGGAAGAAGAGAGGTTAGGAAGGAATGAGAGAGGGAGTGCAGATGAGAGGAAGGTCAGAGAAGAAAGGGAGGGGAGGGAGGGGAGAAGAGGGAGGAAAGCTGAACAGAATTCTACAACAATATGACGAAAACATAAAAGTTTCTCGTGGGAACTTTGAGATAGCAAACAACTGAAAAATAGAAAAGGAAAGAAAGTCGGAAAAGGAAGGGGAGGGAGGGAGGGAGGGAGGGAGGGAGGGAGGGAGGGAGGGAGGGAGGGAGGGAGGGAGGGAGGGAGGGAGGGAGGGAGGGAGGGAGGGAGGGAGGGAGGGAGGGAGGGAGGGAGGGAGGGAGGGAGGGAGGGAGGGAGGAAGGGAGGGAGGGAGGAGGGAGGGAGGAAGGAAGGAAGGAAGAACGGTAGGAAAGAAAGGAAAGAAAAAGAGAAATAAAGGAAAAGAAAGGAAGAAAGAAATAAAGAAAGCCGATCAAGAAAGTCATTTTGAAGGAAGGAAGGAAGGAAGGAAGATAGAGAGAAAGAAAGGAAAAATAAAAAAGGAAGGAAAGAAAGGAAAGAAAGAGAGAAATAAAGGAAGGAAAGAAATAAAGAAAGCCGATGGAAGAAAGAAAGAAAAAAAGAAAGAAAGGAATGAAGGAAGGAAAGCCTGTAAGCTTTTTTCTTTCTTTCTTGGTAAGAAAATCGGTTTTACCTGAATTTGAGGTGGGTTTAAAGGGGGAGAAGGCCCGGTTTTCAAAAGATGGCGTAGGAGTTTCATGGGTACAATTGCATCTTCCACACTATTATGAATTGCTCCTTCATCCCGAATCGATTCCTTCAAAACTATCTGTTGTCTCTCCAAACATAGTAGTATAAAATAGAATAGAATGAAATAAAATGAAAAAGTAAGAAAATAGTTGATGTTCCCACCGTTCAGAAATGAATTTCCCAAAATATGACGTGAACTATTAGGCCAGAAGGTAAAAAACACTCCGTTTGTTATAATGACATTGTCATAACCTAACTGGAACAGAAAATGTAGCAGAAAGAAACTTCCCGTAATGATTCGATTGGTTCTCTTCTTACCTCAAAAATAAAATACCTACGACCCAATAAAACGCTAATAATCCATGCTAAAAATCACAAAAAATAATAAAAAACTCTACTTCAAAATTAGTGCTCCATCACCACCGCTTGTAGTGTGGATTTCTTTCTTTTTGCAATTTTCTAATTATGATTTCATTTAATTATCCTCGTCACTCAAATGCCCTCCTCCCACTAGTTCCTTTTCACACTTAGAAAAAATAGGCGATTGATCTTAGAAAAAAAACCATCCACTAAAAATAGCGTGGACACAACCCACACCGTAGTCTTCACTCTAATCTTCACCGTAATCTACGCCAATGTCAAAATTTGGAGAGAGGATACAATTTTTTCCTTAACTCTTTTTACCCCTCTTGTTTGTCATTGCGATAACTCCCTTGTTTCTATTTCAAAAAGGGAAAAAAACTGGATTTCAAAATGGCTATGATGTAAAAAACGAGTGTGATGCACACTAAGAATGGTCAATGCGATATAAAAATTGTATCGATATTCATAATGGTGATCGTATATCATAACAATGGTGAAAATGAGAGAGAAGTTTGTATATCCATTATCAGCGGTAAAATGAAAAGACTGTATCTATATCAATAATGGTGACTGAAATTTAAGAGATTGTCTTTACATTAATAATGGTTTCTGAGATAAAAGCTTTGTATCCACATTAATGATAGTGACCTAGACAAAAAGCTTGTATTTACATCAATGATCAAGATAGAAATATTGTATCTACACCAACCATAGTAATAGATAAAAAAAGATTGTATCCACATTAATAATGGTGACTGAGATAAAAAGTGTATTGATTTCCATTTTCCCGAAAAAACCGACCTTAGCAAGATCTCGAAGGGCTGGAATGACAGAATCAAATCCCTTATACTGAAAAAGGAAAGCTGTATCGATCACCCTGTCATGGTCAATTTTTAAAACTGTGATTTTGGTCACAAACAAAAAAAAAAACTTCTTGTTAATGAGAAAAACTGGTAGAAACAGCTTTAAAAAGTTTGGGTCGGAATGCAAATACAATATAATAAGAATGTGCAAAGTGGTAACCTTCAATTTTTGTGTTAATTAGAATCATTCCCTCAAAATTAGTTTGAAAAAACCAGTTCTATGGCATATTACAAGTACCGAGAAAATCAAAAGACTAAACTAAACTAAACTAAACTAAGATTACTAATACTAAATTTTTATTTGTTTTAAGACCAAATGAAAAAAATTCTTTAACAATAGCTCAAGAACATGGCTCAAGAACGGAAAAATAAAACTTTTCTTTTCAGAACAAAGTTTCCGGCAACAGAAAGAACCATTAAAAGAACATTCTTTTAGTACTGAGGCAATTTTACTTTCAGTTTCATATATGGTTAACTTAAGGTATGATACGGGAAGATTGCGTAAAAAAATTCAATTTACAGCTTACAAATTTCGGTTTGAAACCAAAGGATTTCTCAAAAGTTCGAGAGAGCTTTAAAACTCACCTTTCAGATCATTATGGAGACCGTGGCCCAACAATATAGTGCCAGGTGTCAGCAGATCCAGCACAGCTTTCTGTAGATAAGATAAGCCACATGAAAAAAACAAAATCAGGTTGCATAATTCATCGTCTTACTGCAATTAAGTTTGGTTCTTTTCTTTTTCCTTTTTTTGTTTCACTTTTTTTCCCACATAACTGGGTGGGACAACAGTGAGCTACTAGGGAGACAATATTTGCGACTTTCACCTAAACTCCAGTAACAAATCCCAACAAATTTAAGACCCAACATAACACAATGAGTATAGTCGACGAGCATAATTTGACAACATGAGTGGAGTAAATGAGTATAAATTGAAAATATGAGAAGGGAACATGAATACAAATTGACAACATGTATAATGGACGAGTACAAATTGACAATATGAGTGTAGGAGATGAATATGATTTGACAATAAGGGTAAAAGTAGATGCGTATAAATTGCCAATTGCGGTATAGTACATGAATACAAATTGACAACGAGCATAATGGACGAGTAAAAATTGACAATATGAGCAGAGTAAATGAGTACAAATTGACAATATGAGTATAGTAGATGAGTATAATTTGACAATAAGAGTACAGAAGATGAGTATAAAGTGCCAATATGAGTAAAGTAATTCACAATATGAGTATAGTAGATGAGTACAAATTGACAATACGAGTATAGTAAATGAGTATACCTTGACAACATGAGTAAAGTGGATGAGTATAACTCACCTGTGCATCGAGTTGGGAAAAAGTTACATCCTTCAGTTCCTCTGGGCCTAGACCTGTGATGTCGGTCTTGTAATCAATCACTTCCAGAGACGGAGCCACCAGTGTATTCACAAGAACCTTCACAAAAGAAAAAGTATCATCATATTTAGTGTGGATTATGACAGAAATAATACATGAAATCAAAAAAAAAAGGTAATCCACACTGTTAAACACCACACCACCTCATCTCATAAACCAAAGCAGATGCACTTTTCTGTTGCAACATATGACTAACACATTTTCAAACAGCTTCAATCGGACAATATCAAAAAAGTCTATCAAAAGCTCAAGAATGTTCTTTTGAAGCAAAAATAGTGATATATATCACTCAGCTTGGTAGTTCCAGGAGCATAGCAAGGTGTGCATTGCCTGAGTTTGCAATTAGGGTTTTAACAAAAACTTCCTGAAAACAAAACCATATTCAAGAGAACTGTACAATCAACAAGTTTACAAAACAAATATACCATCACAAGTAAAATCGAACATATCAGCAGCTCCAAGTTGAAGACTCGAGGGCTCAATCGCTTATAAATGCACCTCAAATTACATAAACAAAGTCAATACATAATATATACTGCTTTCTACAGATCTTTCATAGTTACCAAACAACAACAATTCAATTCGTTTTTTACACTTGAAGATTAAATCTCTTTCTCCATTTTTCCTAACTGAGTAAAAACAGTATGGCTAGGAACTAATTCAGCTATAAAATTTTACGATTCGTGTCAAAAATATATGCAGAATTTGTAACTAAAACTTTCAAACATAATCAGTTTTAAGTTTTCTGGAGCCTTTTTGATACACTTGCAAAGTGCTAATCAAGGAAAACAATAAAATTGCTTCACCTTCAAATCTTGATCGACTACAGCCAATTGAACGAGCTCCCTCTCTTGTCCAACACATACACACATTTCACAGTCGATTGCCAAAATCTTCTCCGGTTGACTTGCCGAGCTTGATTTTCCCCGTTTTGTGCACACCCAATTCTATACCCTTAAAAGACAGATACATGAATCAGTAAAAACGTAAGCTCGGTTCTTGTCGGGTTTCAAAGCGCATTATGAGATGAATTACTCGAGACTGTGAGGCATGTGGGTGGTAAAATTTCCCCTACTTAGTAGTAAATTGGATACCATGGGAGCTACTAATAATAATAAACCATTTTCTTCAGGTGATGGATACGAATAGTGGACAATCGCCTAACAACAACAACAGAAAGTTTGAGTTTGTAAGGTTTTTGCTGTCATATATTACTATTTGTATGAAGCTGAGAAAGATCAAACTAACTACCATCACAAAAAACGAGACTAAACTAAATTTTTAGATGGAACACGCACATAAATTTCTGATCTTTATGACCAAAAGTATAGTTTGGATTTCCAAGATTGGTTGCAAAGATGGCAGAAACTACAAACTTTGCTCTTTAAGAGAAGCAATTTCAGCTCAAACAAAACAGTTCAGAGTCCAGAATTGTCTCCCCTAGTCTTCTATGAGTTTCTGAAAAAGCCCAAAATATCTCAAATTCACAAGGTTGAATATAAAAGCTGTTAGATGAATACAGCTTTAACCTTCTTGATCAACAAATTGGCTTAGTTTTCAACCTATACTCAGGTTTACTTACCAAGGTTTTTAGGATTTTCTATGGTTTATTTTCTACAGTATATAGGTTTTTCTAAGGTTTATCGTCTAAGGTTTATAAGATTTTCCAAGGTTTATTTCCTAAGGCTTACAAAATTTTCCAATGCCTATTTTCTAAGGCTTAAGGATTTTCTAAGGTTTACAGGATTCCTTCTCTCAAGAGGTATCTCCCATACACTCTGGATATACAATCTCACCCTTACAATATTAGAAAAGTGCCCTATCTTTGTTACGACTTCAGGACAACCACCTGACCAAACTTAAGTTAGCATCATTCACACTTGTTCCCAAGTTCACAGAAGGTATTTTTCTTTGTTTTTTTTATTCAACAAATAGTCACCGTGTACTGATTTTTTTCTTATTTATTTAAAGAGGATGAAAAAAATATATAAACAATACATGGTTGAGATGTACTACCGTGCCATACGAGGGAAACTTATAACAGGCCTTATACTGAACATGGTTTTTTGAACGAAGAACAAGCTCCTGCAAAGTGGGAAAAAAAAACAAAAAAACAAAACAAAACAAAAAACAGAGACGCACACAACAGTATACTTCAGTACACCATGCATGGTAATTAGTGTGGACTGATTAGTAATAAGATCCATGGCAATTCATGAAAATTGACATTCATTCGTTAGCAAGTGAATAGAACCCGCTCCTCCCATGGTATAAGCCTTTACAGAAAAAAAATCTGAAAAATATCTAGGTATCCCTTTTCATCTTATTCTTTCTTGTAAAGCTTTGTGAAGCTTGTAAAAAAGTTAACGCCTTTTCCTTAGACAATGATCTACAGCTTGTGACCGTGACACATCATCTATCTTAGCTTGTCTTTTTCTGCATACCTTGCCCTAATTTCTTCTTTCAGCCTAATAACTTGCCTCTAACACTTTAAGACTCAGGGTGAATCTCCAAACTTCCACCTTGAATAAACCATTAACCAGTACACACAACATTCCCCATTCTGTAAATGTCATAAAGACAAAAAAAGAATATGAGTATTAGATCGCCAGTAGTACCACTACTCCTGATTTTGGGTAGGGTGACGTGGCAGATTGTATCTCACTCCCTCAAATAATATTATGAACACTATTTTTATGATTTTTGGATTGAAAATACCACAACCAAATCAGTGCTATTAACACTAATAGCAATGGGCAGTAAAACTTTTCCTAAGGCCTCCGGCTTGGCTGCGACGATATCTCAGGCAATCGGCTCCCTTGCTTCCTTACCATCGTCTAGGAACACAACTACCGTTATTGAAAAGTACATGGCTTTGAAGAATGATATTGAAAGAGTATACATGGTTTGCCAAAAGTAATACTATGGTTCTTTACATTCTAACAAGAAATCGCATGACAACTTAGTACAAGGCACAAGGCTCTCTACCAAAATCTCGTACTAAAAATATTGTTCAAACAATTCAAAACATGGGCAACTTTGTACATTACACACTTTTTGAACAGGCATAAACAACGCTAATTCACTCCGATAAGGAACCAAATCACCTAATCAAGTGGGTTCCACAGACAACTAGACTAAACATATTTACCTTGATTAAATTGGAAAGCATGAGAAAGACATACCTACATAAGCACAGTGCAACACATGAATGAAGATGACCTTGCCTTTATCTCACATCTAAACAATGTACTATTTTCACTAACACTGTATTCCCGTCCTTTTGATGAAGCCCGCATGATAGGCTAACCAAAAAGACTAACCAAAGAAAAAAACCAAAGTAAGTGTACAATATGAGGACTTATGACCAATGTTACATTGTGAATTAGACCAAAATACACTGCCCGTTGCTTGAAGTATAAAAAAAAAATTGGGGAGTCAAAATACTTTTTCTCACTACGAATGTTTTCAATTTTTAATCCTAACATCGGAGCCTAAAGGTAAGACCGTCACCAACGATGGAACATAAAAAGTTCAAGCACTAAAATGCCCGACAAATGTTAAAAACTAATAGCGATGGGCAGCGTAGTAATTTCATACCAACACTTATCGTGTAAACTAACTAGTAGACTAACCGCATGATAGACGGACCAAAGAAACTAACCAGCGAAAAAACTGTCGTGTAAAATATGAGGCATTATAATCAATGATATATTGTCGATTACACCAAACTAGTTTGTTACCAACACTTATTATAAAAAGTACAGTCACCTGTTCCGGCGTCCTCGGCCAAGGATCAGATTCATTCAGTTGCTCTGCCTTCACTTTCTGAGCTTTCCACTTTCGCATTCGTTTTATAAGCTGCATACACCAGAAAAAAGAAAAGAAAAGAAAAGGAAAGAAAATAAATTCACATTGTTTGAAAATGTATCAGCAACATATGATGCTTACATCTTACAGATAATCTGTATGTTGGAGACTTCTCCTTTGTACAGAAAAGCATTTCCAGAAATCAAAACCCCAAAACCAGTCGCAAATCGCAATACAAAAATCATAGCGCAAACCTCACCGTCCTTATTAACTACACCCTGAATCGCTATTAGTGTTAATAGCTCTAATTAGAGGGGGGGGGGGGGGGGGGGGGTTCTTTGCCTTCTGACCACAAAGTAGTGTTAATAACACTATTAGAGTCTTAAGTGGTTAGAAATCAACCACGTCATTCGGAACTGAATTAGAGCTAACGACACTAATATAATCCCCATGTTAATAATCTCTTTATTTTAATCGCAATTCATGGTGTAGTCTCCACATACAGCTTAGCCATGCAATTTTGGATGCATGCATGGTAGTAGGACAAGACAAATTACAAAGGAAGAAACATGTAGAGTACGGGTATTCACATAAGGCCTTTGTTTATGATTTCTTGATTACCATACACATTTTAAATCCAAATTGAATCCAAAGAGCATGTACTGTTTAAATATCCCAAACGTTGTGGCTCATATTCCTTTATTTGAACCCCTTAATTTATTAGTGTTGCATATTTTGCGAGGCACATCAAAGTTATACAACATTCACAGTGACAATGAGTTCAAGGGAGCTTAACATCCACATCAACAACCTTATGAAGGGAAAAAAAACACGTGAAATAACAGGCAAGCTCATGTTCATTCAAGCTTGAACCAGTTGATTTATAACCAAAAAAACAAAATGTCAAAAAGATAAATTATTGCAAACGGGTCGTATCATTTTTTTCAGGAGGAAACTGAACCGAAACTATATTTTAATCAAACTAAAAAATGGCAAATCTAAGAAAGTGCTGAACTTAGGAGTATGGGACAGAGAACCAAAAGAATTGACCCTAAGCTAAATAGTACAACAAACTCTGTATCCTGTATCCGTTAACGTAAGGACTAGACTAAAAGACAAACTAACAAGTGACAGAGTAGCAGCTAGAGGTTCTAGTACAGCACGAACCTATGTACGCAAGAGAAATAGAAAACTAAGAAAACAACAAAATGAAAAAAAAGAATGATGCTAAGACATCATGCTCAGTGAAAATAATAATTACAGAAAAGAAGTAAAAAGGCAAAAACAAAGGGTGCGATTAAAAACTAGGGAAAGGTTCCCACAAAACAGCTTACAATTACACCTAATTAAAAGCAAAATAGTTCGATTTGCATAACAATGTAAATGAATGCATAAATAGTTATATACCACAAGTATTGCTATTTGAGGGAACCACACATGATGAATAGCCTGGCACCGATATATTCTCCAAACATCAGGTTTTAGTTTTTATCATCCAATAAGATTTTACCAGCTCTGCGACGATATGGTGTCAGTAGTATACTATCCAATAAAGGTCTAATTTGTACTACAAGATACACAGTTTTTTTATAAATCAATTGAATTACTTAATGTTTACGTTGTAAAATTTCAATTTATATAATGAAATTCATTTTACTTCAGCTATTTTTGTAATCACAAGTCCCATAAAATATTAGATTGTCCCATAAAATGTCTAAAACAGGTCTCAAGAGCTGAATTTTACATATTTTCACGTCACACATATTATGCATTGTTTAATTCATATCATTAAAGCCAAAAGTCCTCGGACCTTAAGAGGTTTGGGTTGCTATGCTACACTGCCCATCACAAATAAAGTTGATAATGCATGTTTTTTTGACTCAAAATTTTAAAATTAGTGTAACTAACACTCTCTAGTTCAGTGGCTTAAAATGAGCCACTTTGCAAAAAGTACAGCAGTGTAGGTGTTACTGAATCAGTTTTAGAGGAATAATTTACCAACTCTGGTAACAAAAAAAGGTGTACACCTTCCATCGCTATTCAAGTTACTAAACAGTGTGGGATATTTCCACCCAAATCATATAATAGTCTTCACAAGATTAATTAAAGGCGTGGCCCAAAATGAGCCATGTCATCCAACCATAATCAGTGTTTTCAATATAACCACCATTTTAGTGCTAACAATTTCACCAACTCTAACAGCGATGAAAGGTGTACTGATTTCAAATAGTAAAAGGATGTGGATAAAATGTGTGTCAATGAAGTTCTTTTGTGAAGGAGGTGAGACATTTGTTTCAAAAACCTCAACCCTAAGTTGAGTTAGATTTTTACATTCAAAGTTTCGCTGAAACTGCTTAACATCGGTGTACGGCTCCGAAAAAGCCGAAAAATAAAGCACACATAGGCTATCTCACAGGGGAAAAAAAAAAAAAAAAAAAAACATACAAAAAAAAAAAAAAAAAAAAAAAGAAACAAAAAAAAAAAAAAAAAAACCCTAAAAATGAAACCCTAGGGAAACCCTAAAAGAAAAACCTTAAAAAAACAATAAGTTGAATACATAAACCTACCTGAATAAATTCTTCCTTTTCAACAGACTCCACAAATTGAGCCAAAAGTATCCAAGAATTTTTTGCAGGATCATTTTTTTTCTCACTCCCAGCATGAAGGGACAGAAACTGTTCCCATTTGCCTTCCCTTCCTTCCAGCTTTTGCCTCTGACACTCCTTCACCATTTGAACCAACAGCTGCATAAAAAAGACACAGCAGTAAACAGTTACAGCACAAAAAATCCTCCCACCCTCTCTCTCCCCCCTCCCTCCCTCCTCCCACCTCCCTCCCTCTTCCCACCTCCCTCCCTCATTCGTCCTCCCTCCTCTCTCTCCCTCCCTCTCCCTCCTCCCTCTCCCTCCCTCCTCCCTCCCTCCCTCCTCCCTCTCCCTCCCTCCCTCTCCCTCCTCCCTCCCTCTCCCTCCCCCCTCCCTTCCTCCCTCCTCCCTCTCCCTCCCTCCTCCCTCTCCCTCCCTCCCTCCCTCCTCCCTCTCCCTCCCTCCTCCCTCTCCCTCCCTCCTCCCTCCTCCCTTTCCCTCCCTCCTCCCTCCTCCCTTTCCCTCCCTCCTCCCTCTCCCTCCCTCCTCCCTCTCCCTCCTCCCTCTCCCTCCTCCCTCCCCCCTCCCTCCCTCCCTCCTCCCTCTCCCTCCCTCCTCCCTCTCCCTCCCTCCTCCCTCCTCCCTTTCCCTCCCTCCTCCCTCTCCCTCCCTCCTCCCTCCCTCCTCCCTCCCTCCTCCCTCTCCCTCCCTCCTCCCTCCTCCCTCCTCCCTTTCCCTCCCTCCTCCCTTTCCCTCCCTCCTCCCTCCCTCCTCCCTCCCTCCTCCCTCCCTCCTCCCTCCTCCTTCCTCCCTCCCTCCTCCTTCCTCCCTCCCTCCTCCCTCCCTCCTCCCTCTCCCTCCCTCCTCCCTCTCCCTCCCTCCTCCCTCTCCCTCCCTCCTCCCTCTCCCTCCCTCCTCCCTCTCCCTCCTTCCTCCCCGCCCCTCGCCTCTCTCTTTCTTTCCCTGCCCCTCTCTCTTCCTCTCTCTCCCTCACCCTCTTCCTGCCTCTTATTTCTCTTCCTCTCCCAGGCACCCCTTGCCTCCGAACGTTCTCACCGGAAGGTCCTCCGCCTCGAACGGCTCCGTCGGCTTGCCGCCCTTCTCTCCCTTGGAGCCTCCCATGGCCGCTCACGCTCCCGACTTCCTGCCGTCGTCCGGCGGCCGGCAACTTTGGCGGCGATGGCAGGGCAGCTGACGGACAGCGGACGCTCAAGGTCGAAACGTTGAATTAGGGTAACCTTCCATCAGGCGTTCCCAGTAATCGTACGGTCACGTTTACTGGCAGTAATATTTGTAACACCTTTCCATCAGGTCGTGCCAGTGAAGCAAAAATTGGTTACGTGTTGGATTGCGATTGGTACAACGTAGGATCCTGTTGAGCCGCCCGGGATTAATGAAAGATTTGAAAAGTACAAAATCTCAACTGCGTATCTGTACCGTTGGACGCAGAATAGAATATCTACACCGCGCATCGTTATTAGTGTCAAGGTCACTAATTTGGGTATTAAAATTTTGATTTTTTTCCAAAAATAGTATACGTGATTTTAATTTTTCCTTGACGTTAATTGAGGTTTCGTACAAATTAGCGTACAGAACGAAAGTACATTAATATGTAAATAGTGTGGTGTACGGTCGATGTCAGACCGTACATAACTGTACCTTTTTAGTTAAAATTTAATAATTTAATTTTTAAATTATACGCGCGTGCATACGAACGTGCGCTAAACAAATGGGTTCAACCTCGTAGCTAAAAACCGCGTTCGCACACATTCTCCTACAATCGCCGAATTTTGCAGTGTGAACATAAAACACTTACGCATGTGGGAAGTCATATCTTTCAGTTTAAGAAGTGAACTGTGTGTTGTTGCACGCCCACATACAACGTCTTCAAACAACAAACTCTTACTTCATGTGATTTTTTGTTCTTCAGTTTAAATGAACATTATAACATGGTTTGTTTCCAATTAGCGTCAAAAACGAACGAATTTACCGTAAATGTTTATTCTAATATGGTGTTTACGTGTCGTTTCACCATCAATTAGAATGAATGTATACGTTAATAAGGGGCCAAAGTGACAAATGGTCCACAAATTACAATCAACGCCTAAAACAAATAGAATAAAATACAGCATTTGGCGTTGATGATATTTCGGTCGAAATAACGCCAAATGCGAACTATCCACAAAAATTTGGATCCCTTTTTGGACGAATCACAACCAACCAATTTTTTTTTTATTTTTTAGCGATCTAACACTGCGCCGTCATATTGGCGAACAGAAGATCTCTTTCGTTTAATGAGGAAGCATCTCCTTCGTTTCGTGAGGAGCAGGCAAAAATACCTCCCCCACCATCATTTCACTTCCATGGAATCGCATTCGCGTGTGGCGTCTCCTTCTCCCTCATCGTGTGTGGCGTCCATCCATTTCCCTCTACATTGCCTCCGCATCTCTTTCCCCCTCCCTTTTCATCCGAACCTACATATGCTGATCACCCTCTTTTCTTTTTGACGGTATTTTAAAACGTGCTCCTTCTCCTTTATGCCCTCTCTCTCTACTTTTCTCTCTCCCTATAAATCTATCTCTATTCCCTCTCCCTTTCCCTCTCCTTCCCCTCTCCTTTTCTCTAACTCTTTCCCTCTCCCTTCCCTACTCTCTCTCACTCCCTCTCCCTCTCCTTCCCTCTCCCTTCCCCTCTCCCTTTCTCTGTCCCTCACCCTCTCATCTGCCGCGTTACCTCCCTCCCCCTCTCCCTCTCCCTTTCCCTCTCCCTTCCCCTCTCCCTCTCCCTCTCCCTTTCCCTATCCCTTCCCCTCCCTTTCCCTCTCCCTTCTCATCTCCCTCTCCCTCTCTCTTTCCCTCTCCCTTCCCATCTCCCTCTCCCTCTCTCTTTCTCTCTCCCTTCCCATCTCCCTCTCCCTCTCCCTTTCCCTCTCCCTTCCCTACTCTCTCTCACTCCCTCTCCCTCTCCCTTTCCCTCCCCCTCTACCTTTTTCCTATCCCTACCCTCTCACCCTCTCATCTGTCGTATTACCTCCCCCTCCCTCTCACTCTCCCTCTCCCTCTCCCTCGATCTTCCTCTATCTCTCCCTCTCCCCTTTTCTCTCCCTTCCCATCTCCCTCTCCCTCTCCCTTTCCCTCCCCCTCTCCCTTTTCCTATCCCTCACCCTCTCACCCTCTCATATGCCGCATTACCTCCCTCCCCCTCTCCCTCTCCCTCTCCCTCGATTTGCCTCTATCTCTCCCTCTCTTTTTCCCTCTCCCTCCCCCTCTCCCTCTCCCTCTCCCTAGATCTGCCTCTATCTCTCCCTCTCCCTTTCCCTCTCCCTTCCCCTCTCCCTTTTCGCTCCCTCTTCGCTCCCTTTTCCTCTCCCTTCCCATCTCCCTCTCCCTCTCTCTTTCCCTCTCGCTCCCACTCTCCCTGTCCCTCTCCTTTTCCCTCTCCCTTTCTCTGTCACTCACCCTCTCATCTGCCGCATTTCCCTCTCCCTCCCATACACTACACTAAAAATTAAGTAGTTTCTCCTTCCGTTTCTCCCTCTCTCATTTAATCCCTGCATTAAAAATACACATTAATGTCACTAATTTTTTTAACTAACTCCATTGTTGTATTTTTTTCTTTGTTGTAGGCACGGGATTTCATTTAGTGAACTGATTGTGATTGAGGAACAAACGGACGGATTGTGGGAATGTCATGGAGCTTTCTTTACTCCATTTAATATTAGGACTACCAAACAAATTTTTACATGAGTTAGAGAAGGTTATTAGAATATCATTTGTTGCAAAGAATAATTTTTATGGGCGATGTACATTTCGTTTATGTAAACTATTATTTTATTCAAGCTTGAAAAATAGGTATTTAATTGTACATATTGTAGTTTTTTTACGGTGAACATCTTTGTCATTCTTAGACGAAAAGGAATTAATTTAGTTCGAGGTGTATTATTGTATTATTTTTATAATTGTAATTCCTTTTGATGTTGTTAAAATGACGGGTGCTGTGATTTTATTTCTCCATGTTTTGTAAATGTTAAACAATACACTTGATGAAGTGTGTGAGCTTTGTTAATTATTTTGGTTGTCATACATCTCATTGTTCTCTCTCACTTTTTTTTGTAGTTGTGACCCTATTTTCATTTTAATATTTATTCCATATCAGTCAATCTCCCTTTTTATTTTGTCTGTCTCTCTCTCACTTATGGTACTCAGCGACGAAACTGTCTCGTCGCTGAACGGTATGTTTTTCTATCGTGCTTGGCAACGACGATAATTTCTCGGTGCTGAATGGCATGTTTGAATTTTCACCACTCAGCACCGACAATGTTTCAAAACAAGGTCTTACGGTACTCAGCGACGAAACTGTCTCGTAGCTGAATGGTATGTTTTTCTATCTTGCCATACAACGACGACAATTTCTCGGTGCTGATGGCATGTTTCATTTTTCACCATTCAGCACCGACGTGTCAACAGAAAGTGTTATCTCTTTTCTTATCTGTCTCTATTCTATTCTTTCTTTATTTTTGTGTCCCTTTCTCTCACATGGTCTCTCCACTTTATATATATGTCTCTCTTATCCTTGTTATATTTATGTCATACAGTAACTTCTGCCACCCAGCGACGAAGCTATGTCGTCGGTGAATGATATATTTTATATTCGGCCATTCAGCGACGACAATGTGTCGTCGCTGAATGACAGACTTAATCTGCAATTTAGGATACATTTTTACACCATCACTAGAAATACATTTGATCCATTATTTTGACCATTCAACTTGCGTAGACAAAATATGAAAACAAAAAAACAAAGAGGGAGATATAATATTCAACGTCAAAGAAAGAAATACAATGTATACTGCATGCTGCAGTAAAAGAAAAGAACAAATATTAAACTACCAATATAAAACTACAAAAAAAAAAACCAAACAAATTCACATTTGCTAATTTTTTTGGCAAACTCCCATTATCCATTTTACCACCTCTCCTAATTAAACCACCTGGCTATAAAGTGCCTCAAAATCATTGTAGTCCTCTAAGTCTTCGTCATGACTGGCTTTATCCTTTTGGATGTCGGCCTCTCGAAGGAGTTCGAGTAAATCCCGAGCGGGAGCCGAAGGAGATGGCACCTCGTCGCCGTCGAAATGGTTTCACCATTTCATAATTATGACTTGCAAGTCTTGTGTAAGTATACTCTCCTTCCATTTTCCATCCTTTAATGACAATCCACATTGGATCATCGCCTTTCGTGCATATCCCATGCCATTTTTGTCCTCATTTCGTTCACCTCTCGTATCGAATCGCGTGCCAACTTTAAGAAAAAGGCTTTCCCCGGTCCAACTAACTTCCCAGACCATTTTTTGCCCCTAGGTAAGGACCACTTGTGGCTCTCTACCCCCTTCATCTTCCAATCTTCCCATTTTCTTGACCACACCTCTTTGATTTTAGAAATTACAAATGAATCGGCAGGTTGCACTAAATGCGTTGCACACGGAGGAAAAAATTGGAGTGTTCTTCTCTCTGCGAGTAACGCGGTGTTTAATTCCTCGAACATATTGTGACCGCCACAATTGTCCAAAAATATAAGTTTTTCACGCCCATCACGGTCTCCTTGGTATGACCTCGGTTCTGCGATCCATTGCGGGAAGACCGTCTTGTCGTTCCAACCTTTCGGCCCGGTACGGTAACAAACTCCTACAAAAAAGTAGGAAAAGATTAAGAGTGAGGGAGGGAGAGAGAGGGCGAGAAGTGTATTTGGAGAAATCAATATAAACAACACATCACCCTATATTTAATATTTTGGGTGATGAGTACAAGGGAGAAAAAGTTAGACAATAGCGTCAATATTTACATGGAAGAAAACACATAGGGAAAGAAAAACACCTGGTATGTCATCTTGGATACCCTTGATGGGGTAACTACGAAGCTTGTTGGCGAAGATTAACATAGGAGATTCAATTCGGGCGTTCACTCCGCCCGTGAGTCGAACCATCAAAGTCATCGACTCTCCACCTCCGGCAACATCCGCGTATTTTACCACCTCGTCCCCGCGAAAACCCAACGTCTTTTTGTTATCCATATTTACAATCACGTGGGTCTCGTCCATGTTTTCGACTAGATCCTCGTTGTAGCGACCTATAATCACAATAACACATAAAATTGTAAAAAAAACACAATACAAAAAAATATGATAGTAGGGGCAACTACTTTCATTCGCATATTTGAATTTATATCCCAAGAAAACAAAATTTAAAATAATATATGTAACATATATTACAACATATAGCAATGAGTTGTACAATGGTTCAAAAAATTTACCCAATAAAAATCCTCTTTTTAATTCGCCCACGTGATATGCTACAGTTTTTTCGATGTATTCCTCATTCTCCGGGCTTAATTATAACTTTCTTTTTTGAGCCCTCGTCAGAATACTGTGTTTTTTGCAAAATTGTTGAGTCCATCGTTTTGTCATTTTCATTTTTATCTCCTTACCTTTTTTGTCAATGAATAGTCTCTTATTCTCCTCCTTCATACGTTCAATGATACGAACTGCCATGGTCCCTACAATGGTTTGCGACATTTTCATTCCCGCCTTCTTGAACCGGTAAAATTCATCCACCAACTCCGAGTGCACCGCTGTGACCCACGGTAATTCCTTCGTCCCCCTACCCGGCAGTGCCTTTGTCACCACCACACTTCGTCTTCGAAATCCCGCAGAGGACAAAGTGTGTTTGGTCGCCCGTATGCTTCTCAGTGTCGCAACCCTGCCCTTCCACCACAGACCTGCCTTTTGGTATTCTGCAACGAGAGGAAAGGAAAAAAAAACAAGAATATGTCCGTCTTAATTCATATAGGAAAAAGTATATACTATAAAGAAAAAACAATTCAACGACGAGCAGTAGTCGTCGTTAAAATAAACGACGAATGTTGATCGTCGCTGGTTCAAGCAACCGATGCCTATACAAGATTTAGCGACCACAAGAAGTCGTCGCTGGTCGAGGAAGCCGGTGCCTTTTCAAGATTCAGCGACGACAGAAAGTCGTCGCTGCTTCAGCGACGAAGCAAAGTCGTGGCTATGTCAAACAAACCACTAGAGATAAACAAAAACACAAAGTAAGTGAGTGGGTTAGAGATGAGAAGTGATAGAGTTAGGATGAATATTGCCGGAGTTAAAAATACATACCAATTACCGCTTTTTTTTTTGGACAACTCCCGTGTGGGCCTCGTCAACTGCTCTCGATCTGCTCTCATTTGTTCTTGTTGGGCCGCCACTTGTTGACTGAGTGCCGCGATTAATAGTGGCAAATCCTCTCCTCTTGGTGGTGAGAGGGGCCTAATCGGAGGCAGAACCCTTTGTATTTCCCATAAACGAGAACGTGTCACTTCGACATTGCAAAACTTTTGCAATACCAAAGTACGAGCATCTCGGAGAGCGAGTAACTCGGGAGTTATTCGACAATATTTGAGGATATTGTACAACCGGGGGTCCCACGGATGATGATGACGTAATAATTCTGGAACATTTACCCAAAAACCGTGGTACCCACGAACCACCGACGTTAGCCAGGGATCCGCCGGATCAAATTGCCTTATGTGGGCAAAGGTGGAGCCTCAGTCCTCAAGCGCGATAAAAAACCATGTTGGATGAGCGGTGACATCGAGGGTGTTAAAATAAAAGGTATTTTCTAGGTTAGTTAAAAGATTTAAATAAGAGCAACAAAAAGCAGAGGCAGCCTGCTTCTAGCTTTTCTCTCTAGCCCCCATACTTGTCGTAGTCAGTGAAGGCTGGAGAGGAAGGTAGAGCCATGGCTGCCTATGCTCCTTCTAGAGTTCAAAAGGCAGATCCTTGGTAAACTTACCAAAAGGATTGACGGACCCAGGATTAGATCCTGGTACCTACCATCCGTCAAAGTAGCCAATAGTCTTACCTTGTAGTCTAAGACCAGTGTTGAAGTATATAGGGTACGATAGCTACTTAAAGATGATGAAAAAGAGAAGTTCGATTTACTGACAAACGGACCACAATCACACAGACACAGTTAAAAATAGAATTACACCGGAAATGTACTACTTGTATTTTTAACGGCTATAAATTAAGGCCGACATTAATCTAACGACGGAGAAAAAAGCCGGCATCGCGGAATGGTCGATTTGGCGGTTTTCGGTCATAACCACGACGGGTGACACGTGGCAGCATGACATCGATGACGGCATCTCCGGGAAATATTATAGCAAACCCGGATATGGCAGAAGGCGTCTTTCTGGCCATATCGTACAATGGCCGTACAAAAAGTACTTCGGACCAAATACCTTTCTGTACTATACACTCAATTGATTGGTTCCGTACATCAGTAGGAGAGGGTTTAGAGAGGGGTTTAGGACTTAGAAAATTAGAGGTAGCCGCCTCTCTCTCAAATAGCTTTTGTATAAAAGGGTCATCTTTGACCATTGATAATTAACTGCTCAGGGGAGCAAATTCAAGGATTCTTTTTGTGGCAGACTCAGGGGAGTCAGCCCTTCCAAGAAGTGCAGTCTAGTCAGTCTGTATTCTGCCAGGGTGTCAGCAATATTCAGACAAAACTTAAAGAACTAAGGTTATCCTAGAGGCTTCTAGCAAGCTGCCTACTCTGAGTACCTATGGAGGTCTCAAAGTTACAGGTTATGGGCCCACCCTCTAGGGTGCCCATATTCAATGGGACATGGTTCATCTACTGGGAGAGTATGATGATGGGAGCCCTATGTGAGAAAAGATTTTGGGGAATACTGAGTGGGCGAGTGAAGCGCCAATCCGGTCCTGCTATTCCTACAGGGTTTGGATGAAGCAGATTTGGTAGGAAACCAGATCCACCGTCATCAGAGGAATCAGAAGACGAAGAAAGCATCGTGATGGAAAAAGGGAAAGAAAAAGAGAAATCCACACCTATAGCAATCGGATCTGCTTTCATGTCTTCTATTCCGAGGAATGAGGAGAATGATATCGATACTTGGGACTACAACGAAATGGCAGCTAAGCATTTTATCCTCCGTCATCTCACACAAGGACTCGCTGGTCCTTATTTACAAGTGGAAAGGGCATCCAATCTGTGGGATGCGCTTATAAAGATGTACCGTAGCGGTACTATTCAGAAACAGAAGCTAGCAGATCAAAGGATCAATGGATACTTTCACAAAGGAGAGAAGATGCTCGATTTTTGCAATGAGCTGGCTATACTTTTCATGGAGTTAGAGTGTGCCGAAAAAGTAGAAACCCAGAAGGCAAAGGTACATTGTTTACTCATGAAACTACGCGATGAGTATGAGAACATTGTAAACCGGGTACAGGATCTACCGGACTCTAGGTGGGTATAGAATTCAGTAGTTGGTATGATTCTCGTCCGAGAAAATACAATCGAAATCCGAAGGGGAGTTAAGAACGGACAAGCCTTGGCGGCTGGAGCAAGTTGGAGAAACAAAGATTCACGGAAACCCCTAGGAAGTCATGGAGGGGAAGACCTGAAAAATCAATCCGATGAATCCGGAACGAGGGGACCAAAGGGGCTTTGTCACTTTTGTAAGAAACCCGGGCATTACATGGCAGAATGCACCAAACTGACCGAGCTTTGGATAAAGGAGGGGCAGACCGGGGGTCAAACACGAGGGAAGAAAAAGGCACTTGTCACACTGGTACTCGAGGAGGAATCCGATGAGGAGGACGACGAACTTCTTTTGGATGAGGAGTTGGAGGCAAAAACAGAAGTCGAAATTCCACGAAAGCAAAAATGTGCTTTCGGTGGACTGAAAGGTGAAGGAGGCTGGATTGTGGATTCAGGTGCATTGATTGCACATGTGCAAAGAAAAGCATATGTTTACTTAGCTGAGAAATATCCCTACAGTAGAGATTGAATATGGGGATGGGAGGGTAGTGACCACTACTTATGTTAGATCGGTAGATCTGAAAGTCGTAGTGAAGGGAAAAACCTCAATAGTTACGTTCTCCGATGTATTGTTTATTCCGGAGTTAAACAATAATCTTATCTCTACGTCTGTATTAGATGATAAAGGATTTGAAACTAGCACCAGACAAGGAGTCTTTACAGCTAGCTTTGAGGAAGATGTGTATTTCACTGCTGAGAAAGGTACCCAAGGAATGTTCAGGCTTGCTTTAAGTAATGAAAAACTCAAACTTTACTATGCTGGTGTCAATGATATTATGTTGTGGCATAAGATACTTGGGCATGTGAATCTAGAAAAGTTAAGAGAAATGAAAAAGTTGGGAGTAGTTGAAAGGATACGCTTTGGGGAAAATGATAATGTGAGTGATTGTAGTGGGTGTGCTCAAGGTAAAGCAAACAGATTACCATTCCCAAAGGAAGCAACTTATAAAAGAGAAAAAGTTCTTAATTTGGTACACACGGACATTTGGGGACCGGCGAGAGTGCCATCACCCGGAGGCAAAAGATTTATGCCAACCATTACTGATGATTGGTCCCGGTACTCTTGAGTATACTTTCTGAAAAATAAATCAGAAACTCTGGAGTATTTCAAACAATATAAGGCATGGGTCGAGAAACTTCACGAGACCTCAATAAAGAGAGTAAGAAGTGACAATGGAGGAGAATATACCTCCAATCAGTTTGAAGAGTTCTTAAGGGAGGATGGTGTTCAACATCAAAAGACAGTTCCAGAAAACCCGGAACAGAATGGTGTTACCGAGAGATTAAATAGGACACTAAATGATAGTGCACGGAGTAGGTTATCAGATAAAAGGATAGGAAAAAGATTTTGGGCAAAAGCTATGAAATGTGCAAATTATTTGAGAAACAGAGTTCTAACTTCGGCGGTGAAAGGCCAAACTCCATATGAGAAATGGACCGGCCGAAAACCAGATCTATCTCATTTAAAGGTTTTCGGTAGTAAAGTCTTCAGTTTAGATACAGATAAATCAAACTGGAAACTAGATCCTAAAGGGAAACCAGGATACTTGCTAGGATATGATGAGGATGTAAAAGGGTATACAGTATATGATCTAAAGAGAGAAGATATAATATTTGTTAAACATCTGGTAGCTATGGATGAAGGGAAGTCGGTAGATCCCTTTAAATCCTCAAAACCAGTCAGAATCAGAGTTGAGTCAGACAATTCTGTTGACTTTCATCTCCCTAACTATCCGGGTTTTCAAGAAGATGATACTCTTGCAGGTTTGGATGATATTCTTGCCGATTCAAACAGACAGAGAAAGACTTGAACTTGGAAACGCTAATGACACAAGCGGAAGACGTGGTGGAAACGGATATAGATCCGAGGGACAAGGGAGAAGGCGTGGTGAATCGAAAGAATCCACGAGAACCATCTATTCTAGCCGCAGTTTTTGAGGGAGGGAGAAGAAGCAGCAAAAGGCTTCAAGAGAAACAAGTTAATAACAAGGTAACTAAACTATCTCACCCGGATGAACCTCAAACATATGAATAGGCAATGAACTGTCCGGAAAAAAACCGGTGGAAGACGGCCATCAATAAAGAGATGACTTCAATCATGGTGGCTGATACATAGGAGCTGGTGGACTGTCCACCCGATAGAAAACCAATTGGATGTAAATGGGTTTTCAAACTAAAACTGAATTCGGACAATACAATTGAGCGCTATAAGGCTCGGTTAGTGGTGAAAGGTTTTACTCAGAAAGAGGGAATAGACTACAAAGAAACCTTCGCTCCGGTCGTCAGATTTCCCTTAGTCCGAATACTTCTCAGTCTGACAGCTGTAGAAGACATGGAAGTCCACCCGATGGACATAAAAACAGCGTTCCTACATGGAGAAATAGAGGAGGAGATCTTCATGCGACAACCGGAAGGATTCGTGGAACAAGGAGAGGAAAGTAAGGTATGCCGACTAATCAAATCTCACTATGGTTTGAAACAGGCGCCCAGACAGTGGAACAAGAAACTTGATGAGTTCATTACCAGTCTGGGATACTTTCGCATCAGTTCAGACCATTCAATTTATGTTTTGTAAGACGAGGAAGGTGTCATCTTTATTGCAATTTACGTTGATGATCTTCTTGTTCTAAGTAAGTCATTAAAGAAAATTTACAAACTAAAAACAGATCTAAAGGGAAGATTCGAAATGAAAGATATGGGGGAGGCTAGATATATTTTGGGAATACAAGTAGAGGGAAATAGGAAAAAGAGGATAATTGGCTAAACTCAGAAAGAGGCAATTGGAAACATGCTGGAAAAATTTCAGATGAACAAAGCCAACAGTTGCAGGACTCCCATGGATCTAGACAAGGGAAGTGAGGGGAGTGAGGAAGGAGACATCCTAATTCTAGATGATGAACTAGGTCCAGAAGAGAAGAAGTTTATGCAGACTATTCCATACAGACAGGCAGTGGGCAGTCTGATATATTTTATCAATTGTACCAGACCGGATTTGGCAGCAGCTGTAGGAGTGCTAAGTAGGAGTCTTAATGCTCCAACCAAAAGGGATTGGGAAGCAGCAAAAAGGGTCCTCCGATATCTCATAGGAACTAGGGATTTATGGCTGCATGTGGGTGGGGAAAACAGTGACATCACCACTTGGAGTGATGCTAGCTATGGGGATGCTTCGATGAGAAGATGTACATCTGGATATGTGTTGTATGTGGGGAATAGTGCTTGTTGCTGGAGCAGTAAGCAGCAAAAGGTCATTACTCAGTCTACCATGGAGGCAGAGTATATGGCATCTTACTCTGTTGTGAAGGAATTGATGTGGGTTAAATCCTTGCTTGGTGAATTGGGGCATCTTAAGAGTGGAATTTAGAAAATATTCTGTGATAATCAAGCAGCAATTGCAATTGCTGCTAATCCTAAACATCATTTTAAAGAAAAACACATGGACATCAGACTTAGCTTTGTTAGGGAAAAGGTGGAGAACAAAATAAAAAGTCTAGAATACAGACTAGACAGTGAGATGGTGGCAGACATGATGACCAAGCCGGTACCTTCTTCTAAATTAATTTTCTGCAGAGAGAGATATGGACTTAAAATCAAAAGTGACTAGAAAATAAGGGGAGTGTTGAAATAAAAGGTATTTTCTAGGTTAGTTAAAAGATTTAAATAAGAGCAGGAAAAAGCAGAGGCAGCCTGCTTCTAGCTTCTCTCTCTAGCCCCCATACTTGTCGTAGTCACTGAAGGCTGGAGAGGAAGGTAGAGCCATGGCTGCCTATGCTCCTTCTAGAGTTCAGAAGGCTGATTCTTGGTAAACTTACCGAAAGGATTGACGGACCCAGGATTAAATCCTGGTACCTACCATCCGTCAAAGTAGCCGTTAGTCTTACCTTGTAGTCTAAGACCAATAATGAAGTATATAGGGTAAGATAGCTACTTAAAGATGACGAAAAAGAGAAATTCGATTTACTGACAAACGGACCACAATCACACAGACACAGTTAAAAATAGAATTACACCGGAAATGTACTACTTGTATTTTTAACGGCTATAAATTAAGGCCGACATTAATCTAACGACGGAGAAAGAAGCCGGCATCGCGGAATGGTCGATTTGGCACTTTTCGGTCATAACCACAACGGGTGACACGTGGCAGCATGACATTGGATGACGGCATCTCCGGGACATATTATGGCGAACCTGGATATGACAAGAGTCGTCTTTCTTGCCATATCGTACAATGGCCGTACAAAAAGTACTTCGGACGAAGTACCTTTCTGTACTGTACACTCAATTGATTGGTTCCGTACATCAGTAGGAGAGGGTTTAGAGAGGGGTTTAGGACTTAGAAAATTAGAGGTAGCCGCCTCCCTCTCAGAGAGCTTTTGTATAAAAGGGTCATCTTTGACCATTGATAATTAACTGCTCAGGGGAGCAAATTCAAGGATTCTTTTTGTGGCATACTCAGGGGAGTCAGTTTTTCCAAGGAGTGCAAACTGGTCAGTCTGTATTCTGTCAGTGTGTCAGCAATATTCAGACAAAACTTAAAGAACTGAGGTTATCCTAAAGGCTTCTAGCAAGCTGCCTACTCTGAGTACCTATGGAGGTCTCAGAGTTGCAGGGGGGGATGTCGAGAATTTGCGGAAAGGGATTTAAGTCCGGGTTTAGGGGCCTTGGTTCACCATACCTCCAATGTTCCGGCCATTCGGCAACCGGAAGGTAATTTTTAGGCTGAGGCACAAAACTGTCCATTTCCTCCTCTCTCGTGGGAGGAGGAAAATACCAATCCGGATGCTCAACCGAGTATGGAGGTTGAGGATGCGGATGAGCTATTACAATGGCACTCTCCCTATTCGGCGTTGGAGGCGTCTCGAACACATCGTCGTCGTCATCAAATTCCTCCTCAAGTTGCCTCTCCTCGCTATCCGGAGTTTGCTTGTCCTAGGTGGTGGGATCATCCTCGTTCTTCCACACCAAAATGTCCGTGGTTTGCATAATTTCGGGAATGGGCTTCTCTTCCGGCGGTTCTTCGCCATCCTCGATGCTCTCGTCGCTACCCGAAGACGAGGGGACATATAGGTTGTCAGCCCAATCATCCACTTTCCGTTTACCCTTTGCTATCTCCCTCTTCCTAGCTATCTTTCTCCGTGCATCACTTCCCCCACCCTCGTGGACCGTCCCCTCCTTCCCCACTCCTTCCTCCTCTACGATTTCACAAAAATCTATAATTTTTTTTTATTATCCTCCTTTTTCTACCTAATCTTCCCCTAACCTCACTCCCCCCACCCTCTTCGACCATCACATCTTTTCCCTTTTTTTCCTCTCCCAATGCCGTATTCCCCTCCCTCTCCTCACTCAAGATTATATATTTCCTAAAACCCTCACCTTTTTCCTCCTCATCGCCATCATCAAAAATTATTACTTTTCATTTTATTCTCGTACCTTTTTTCTCTACCTTTTCTCGTGCATTACTCCCCACCATCTTCTACCGTCGCCTCCTTCCTCTTCTACACCAAATACTGCCTTTCCACCCTGCTCCACCATTGGATTTTTTTTTCCCTACTCACCTCATGTTCTACCGCCTCCTCCCTCCTCACATCTATCGATTCACCCCTTTCCTTCCTTACCTCTTCCGGTAAAACCCCCTCCTTTGCTACATTATCCAATTTGGACTCTTCCCTTCCCCCCCCCAACCGGTGTAAACCCTTCCTCCTCTACCTCTTCACTCACATCCCTTTGATGTCCCCTCCTCTCCAGCGGCACCCATCCGATGGGTAGCAACGTGGCCGCCTCCCTTTTTCTTGCTAATTCCTCCGCGGTACCCCTTACTCTTATAACGGTTTCCTCGGTGATTGCCTTTCCCTTGAGGGGTTTTCCCCCCTCACTCCATCCCTTCGTACCTCTTCCCTTTCTATTCTTGGCCCACGTCTTTGACTACGTCGAGGTAGTGGAGGGTAGCGACGACAATACGACAAGACACTACGCTGTCGCCTATTTGGTTGGCTGCTGCCCTCCATGGATATTAGCCACACTGGAAGAAAAAAATGAAGAAGAAGAGGCGGCTACACAAAAGGATGAGAGAATACAAAAAGTTGCCCTAAAAATCACAAGTATAACGAATAAATAACGTACGAGGTTTTGACGTAATATTTACGTTTAAAATATACGTACAGAGTGTATTGTTCGCGACGGCATGATGTCGTCGCTACTGCAATCATTTTGAACATTCCAACAGTTTGACGACGAAATGAATTAATAAGGTCACGCGGTTCAAACATTAGAATATTTCAACACAGGGAACGTCGTGCAAATTTTACTTACAGTGTATTGTTCGCGACTGTATGATCTCGTCGCTACTACAATCAGATTGAACATTCCAACAATGTGACGACGAAACGAATTAATAAGGTCACGTTCAAAGTTTACAAGATTCCAACAGAAAGAACGTCGTGCATAATATATTTACATATACTTACAGAGTGTGTGGTCCGCCACAGAAGGAAGTCGTCGGGTCTTTAATGCTTTTGGATAATCCAACAGTGTGACGACAAAACTAAAATATAAAGTAATGCGGTTCCGGGATTCTGCGATTCCAACAACGAGGCAACGACAAAGCGTCGTCGACTTTACGATGGTTCATATTAAATGAACTAACTATGGACAAAATTTCTAAATATACATGTTTTTCTACTTTGTAACTTCCATCATTGTGGCGACGACGAATTGTCGTCGCCAGTTCGATTTCTCCAACCACGCGGTGGCGCTCTAAAGTGGCGACCTGCAAATAATAGTAGTATGATACAACGAGAGGCGACGACACGTCGTCGTCGCCAAACTGGTTATTTTCTCTTTTGTTGTGAAATTATGCCGAGGGAACGTCATCGGTATTCCACGACGGTGCAAGAGGATCCAACATAGCGACATTAAGGAAGGGGGGGGGAGGGGGGAGAAAAAAAAGAAAGAGAAATCTATAAATAACATAAAGATAGAGGTAAACAAAATGCCACATTATAAGCTAACAAAATTCTAGACACGCAATACAACAGTCGTAAAAAGTCATATAAGGTAATGATAAAAAGGTAATATTGCTTACTAGTATTATAATCGCTTGTAAAATGTTCCGGAAAGTTGTTTACGGTCCTCGGTATAAGGCACTCCTTTCCGTTTGTATTACAATCCGCAATCATCTAATTGATTACACGAACGCGTGCAGCCTTTGTTGACACGTGTTGAAGTTTGTGTCTCACCACCGGGCTGATACCAACGTCCACAGGCGGTGAGTCCGGAGGTGAGTGTGGGGGTGAGCCGAAATCCGCCACACCGCCTTCAATGAGTGTGTCATCGTTTTTTGATCCCATTCCTTCTCTTCCCTCTCCCTCTCCGACTCCCCCTTCCCACTCCATCTCCTCCTCAACCGGAGGCGGGAAAATTTCAGCGGGAGCTCTGGTTTTTGCCGCAAAAAAGGTGGTAATGGGCCACATATTTTCTCAAAATAATCACGGCTATTGGGCAAAGATAAATGTGAAGCAACGAAAGAAAGATGCAACAAGAAAGCTAGATGCAAAGCGAGGGAAAAGAGTGTCATTGTTGGAGTTAACGACGATTATATATAGGAAGGGAAGGGAAACTCACCCTAAGAAAATGAGAAAAAACCTTGGCCAAAGTTTGAACATTCAAAATTTTAAATCAAATATTGTGTTTGACTGTCAAATATTTCGATTGTAAAAACGACACGCTGATATTGGGAAAGTTTTAAAATTTGCGTTAGTTTTCAGTGTGGGACTATGCACCTGGTTGACAATGGCCGTTTTTCATGAAAGAGGCGTGGGAAAACATGGCAGCTCATTGAATGTACGGATCTTTTTTGAAAAGGCAACGGGTAAGACTGGCGTGTTTTGTTGCATCCTAAAAAACCCCTAATGTTTGCGTGGATGAAAAATGGGACACGTGTAATTTTGGGCAACCAATCACGTTACGGCAAAGATTGTTTGGTTGGTAAGTATGTACTTTTTGGTTCATTTTAGTGTCAACATTTACTATAATACAAGACAACGTTGACGTTAATACAGGTCACACGTCTGAAAGACATACGAGGGAACACACTTATTACAATTAAGACACATATTAATATACTTAACTCTAATAAAACTACCCAAAAGAGACGTTATAACAATACATAAGACATGGACGAACGGAACAACAGACATTCGTCCAACTTACACAAAAAAACGGCGTGACCGTAATAGCCCCTTCTGTAAACGTTAAACAAATAGAGACTGAAATTAAACTTTACGTCTCACGGTATAGCGTTGACAAGTAACAGCCGTAAATTAATCTGACCAGTACGGATACTTAATTTGGCGACGTCGTACAGTTTTTAATATTTTGTACGGATACAGATATTAATGTATATAATTGTACGGATAATATTCCATTTTTGCTGTTCCAAAATTAGCATTAGCGCCGAAATTAAAATAAGCCTTTTTAAAAAAAAAAACCATATTCTTAATTAGCATCAATAACGCTATATTTTTTTAAACACTATTTAAACTTTGACACTAATAACGATTCGCGGTGTAGTGGTTGTTTTTAAACATAATGGATATCAATTAAGTTATATTAACGATATTGTCAAACGTCGAACATGATAAACCTGACCCATTATGTGTAAATCGGTGACAATAAATTAAGTGTGATGCATATCGGATATATTTTTATCTATTTTTTCACACGCTTCGATATTCGAAGTATTGTCATCAACTTCCAAGCACCTATCCGATTTATCCAAATATTTAAAGTTTTCGGTACTCATATTGCATATGCTAGTCTGTCAAAGTTGCTGTTCAGCCATCGGTATTTGTGGAAGCTTCCTCTCTTGATTTGTTCTACGATGACTACTGCTGCATCTTCTTCATCTTCAGTACCAACACTTGTCTCAGAACAACAGTTGCTAGTTCGTTGAACTTTTCATTTTTTTATGGTATTGAATACTTAAAATTTTGAAATTTGAAAATCATTTGACGCTCACTTTACATAATAATCGTTAGTTTAATCCTTGCATGTTATGTGTAGAAAATGATGGTTAGTTTAGTATTTTCTAGGTCTAAAATAAAATACAGAAAAGAAGCCAAGGCAGTCTGCCTCTAACTTCTCTCTTCAACTCCCACACTTGTTGCAGTCACTGAAAGTCGGAGATGAAGCTAGAGCCATGGCTGCCTATGCTATCCTGAGATTTACGGGTAGTAGATTAGTTGATTTAAAGTAGTAAATTAGTTTATTTACTAATTTACTTAAAGTAGAGCTGTCGGAACCAGGATTTGATCCTGGTACCTACCGGTCGTCAGAGCTGCTGGTAGCCGGTAGCAATTTCCATTTAGTCTATGACGAGTGTTAGATTACATACGATTTGAACATTAGATAAACATTTCTACGCTGAGAAATTCATTTAACAGAAACTATTTTCAAGATACATAGATACGGTTATGTAAAAGTACGGATTAATGTACAGACAAAAAACAAGTAGCGCGCATTTGTTTCGATAGTGAAACGAATACCGCGCAAGTATTTATTACGGCTAAAATTAAATCTGCATTTAAATTAAACGGCCAGAATGAATACCGAGATCACAGAAGAGGATTTCGGCGGTTTTTGGTCATCGCCACATCGGATGACACATGTGTTGATATTTGAGTATTTTCTAGGTCTATTAGGATAGGAAAAATAGCAGAGGCAACCTGCCTCTAACTCCCTTCTCCAAGCCCCCACACTTGTCGTAGTCACTGAAGGCTAGATTGGGAGCTAGAGCCATGGCTGCCTAAGCTCACTAGAGAAGACAAGGGTTGATTTAGGTCGATGTGCCAAAAAGTACTTGACGGACCCAGGAATTGATCTTGGTACCTGCCGTCCGACAAGTAACCCGTAGCCGGTACTTTTGTCTGTTTAGTCTAGGACTAATGCTAAGGTGTAATAGGTTTGATATATATATAAACATCTACACGTAGGATTTTCCATTTAACTGGATGACGGTTTATAGGACATAGAAACAGTTGTACAATTCATACCGGACGAAACAAATTGTTTCGACGGTCCGTATTAAATACTGATATCAATCGGACGACCGTGGTTAGCGCCGGCTTCACAGAAAGGACAGTTTGGCGGTTTGCGGACTCCGCCACTATGGATGACACGTGGCAACATCATACGGGTTTACGGAATCTCCGGAACGGAAGGCAACAAATCTGGATGTGACAAATGTCGCATAATGACTACGTCGTACACTGTCCGCACAAAAGTACACCGGCATCTCTACTTTTTTGTACGGTACAGCCTGTGATTGGTTAGTACCTCAGTACTAGAAGGTTTAGAGAGGGGTTTAGGACTTAGAATATTTTTGGGTAGGTAGCCTGCCTCTCCCGTAGAGCATTTTGTATAAATGGCAAACTTTGGCCAGCCATAACTATCAACTCAGTTGACCAAATTCAGTGATTTTTTTTGCTCCAGACTCAAGGGAGTCTATGCTACACAGGGGTGTAGTCAGTCAGAGTGTTTGCGTGCCAAGGTAGCTGCATTTCTAAGGGAAAGTCAAAGTGGGTGAATGTGTCCAAATCTCATATTCGAACTTTGCATTCTGTGGTGGAATTGAGCACACAAAAAGTCTTATTTCCCAGGGGTGAAGCTGTAATGGGGTTCTGATTGTCAAGGGGTCAATCATTTGGGTTTATAGAAACTTGGAGTCGGCGCTATCTAGATTAGCTTATTTTGATCTGCGAATTCTGTGTGGCAATGGAGCCCATAGAATATCAGGTTATGGGCCCACCATCTAGGGTGCCTATGTTGATGGAACAGACTTCACTTATTGGGAGTTTATAATGGAGGGAATGCTTTGAAACTCTCAGACCTCCATAAGTCCTCAGAGTGGATAGCTTCCAAGAAGCCTCTAGGATAATCCTGACCCCTTTGTGTTTAAGCAAAATTAACTCCCACCCTGGCAGACAAAAACTCTGACCACCTTCACCCCTGTGAAGACAAGACTCCCTTGAGTCGATAGCAAAAAGAATCTCTGAATTTGCTCCCCTGAGCAGTAAGTTATGAAGGGTCAAAGTTGACCTTTTGTACAGAAGCTCTTTGGGAGAGAGGGTCCTATCTCCTAATTTTTCTAAGTCCTATCTCTCTCACAGACTCTATCTACTGATGTACGGAACTAATCAGAATACAGTTCCGTACGTAAAAGTACAGCTGCCGGTGTACTTTATGTACGAACATTGTACGACATGTCCCAAATGTCGACACATGTCATATCCGGATTCGGTGCCATAATCTCCGGAGATTCCACGATCACCGCACATGTATTTATTACGGCTACGATTAAATTAGATTCTAAATCAGACGGCCGCAATTAGCGCCGAGATCGCGAAGGAAGTTTTCGGCGGTTTCTGGCCATCGCCACATCGGATGACGCGTGGCAAAATTTCGTTGGATCGTGGAATCCCCGGAGATTATGGCATCGAATCCGGATATGACATGTGTCGACATTTAGGCCTTGTCGTACAATGTCCGTACCTAAAGTACACCGACAGATGTACTTTTGCGTACGGAACTCAATTCTGATTGGTTTCGTACATCAGTAGAACGAGTCTGTGAGAGAGATAGACCTTAGAAAAATTAGGAGATAGGACCCTCTCTCCCAAAGAGCTTCTGTATAAAAGGTCAACTTTGACCCTCCATAACTTACTGCTCAAGGGAGCAAATTCAAAGATTCTTTTTGCTATCGACTCAGGGGAGTCTTGTATTCACAGGGGTGAAGGTGGTTAGAGTTTTTGTATGCCAGGGTGGCAGTTTTTTTTGCTTAAACACAAAGGGGTCAGGATTATCCCAGAGGCTTCTTGGAAGCTGTCCACTCTGAGGACTTATGGAGGTCTCAGAGTTTCAGAACTGAGCACACAGAAAGTCTTATTTCACAGGGGTGAAGCTGTAATGGGGTTTTGATTGTCAAGGGGTCAATCATTTGGGTTTATATAAACTTGGAGTCGGCGCTATCTAGATTAGCTTCCTTTGATCTGCGAATTCTGTGTGGCAATGGAGCCCATAGAATTTCAACGTGGCATAATGACATTGGATCGTGGCATCTCAAGGGATTAAGGGAGCAAATATGGATATACCACGTGTCGACATTTAGGCCATGTCGTACAGTATCCGTACAGAAAGTACACCGGCACATATACTTCTGTGTACGAAAGAGTAATATGATTGGTTCTGTACATCAGTAGATAGAGTTTGTGAGAGAGATAAGACTTAGAAAAATTGGTATATTGGACCCTCTCTCCTAAAGAGCTTCTGTACAAAAGGTCAACTTTCACCCTCCTTAACTTACTCCTCGGGGAGCAAATTCAGAGATTCTTTTTCGCTATCAACTCAGGGGAGTCTTCCCTTCACCAAGGTGAAGTTGATCAGTGTTTTTGTTTGTCAGGGTCGCACTTATTCGTTCTGAAAGACAAAGGGGTCAGGGTTATCCTTGAGGCTTTGTATGAGCTGCTAACTATGAGGTCCTATGGAGGTCTCAAAGTTGCAGGTTATGGGCCCACCATCTAGGGTGCCCATATTCAATAGAGTTGGCTTCATATATTGGGAAAGTATGATGACAAGATCTCTATGAGAGAAACGGTTTTGGGAAATAATGAGTGGACGAGTGAGGCGTCCATCCAGTCTTGAGATACCTCCAGGGTTTACAGGAGGCAGATTCACTAGAGATGCAGATCCATCATCAACGGAGGAAACAAAGGAAGGAGAGGTGGTGGACAAAGGAAAGGAGAAGGAGACAACCACACCAATAACAACTAGTTTGGCATTCATGTCACCTATTCCGAAGAACGAGGAGAATGATACTGATACCTCGGACTTCAACAATATGGTGGCAAAGCACTTTATCCTTCGCCATCTTACTCAAGGACTTGCATGTACTCATTTGCAGGTAGAAATGGCATCCGATCTTTGGATGGCTCTCATAGAGATGTACCAAAGTGGTACAATTCAGCAACAACTGTTGGCTGATGAGAAAGTTGAGGAGTTTGTATACAAAGGGGAGAAGATGTTACATTTTTGCAATGAGCTTGCTACACTTTTTATGGAGCTAGAGAGTGTCGGAAAAGGTTTTAGTAAGTTAACTCTGCAGTAAATTTGCGGATGAGTACGAGAATAAAGTCAACCGTGTGCAGGAGTTGCTGGATTGAAGATGGATATGGAACTCAGTGGTAGGAATGATTCTCGTTCGGGAGAATACAATTGAGATCGGAAGGGGAGGAATGAGTGGGCAAGCCTTGGCAGCTGGGACCGACTGGAGGAACAAGGATTGCGGAGACTGGTCGGAAATTACGGAGGGGGGGAGCAAAAAAATCAGACCAACGAGTTCGGACCAAGGGCTCCTAAGGGTTTATGTCATTTCTGTAAGAAACTAGGGCACTATATGGCGGAGTGCACTAAGCTAACCGAGCTTCGATTAAAGGAGGGACAGACCGGTGGAACCCCGAGAGGAAAGAAAAAATCCCTTGTGACACAGGTACATGAGGTGGAATCCGAAGACGAGGACGATGAGCTCCTATTAGATGAGCAGTTGAAAGCGACAAACGAGGTAGAAATTCCACGATAGCAGAAATGTGCTTTCGGTGGATTGAAAGGTGAAGCAGGTTGGATTGTAGATTCAAGTGCCTCCATGCACATGTGTAGGGATAAGCACCTGTTCACTAAGATAAGAAAGATTCCCACCATAGAGATAGAGTACGGGGATGGGAGGATAGTCACTACTAATCTTGTAGGATCGATAGATTTGAAAGTGTTAGTAGAAGGAAAGCCATCTATAGTAACATTCTCCGATGTATTGTTTATTCCGGAGCTGAACAAAAACCTCATCTCTACGTCTCTATAAGATGATAAGGGTTTTGATACAAACACTAGGAAAGGAGTCTTTACTGCTAGTTTTGAGGAAGAAGTTTATTTCACCGTTGAAAAAGGTAGCCAAGGGATGTTTAGGCTGATTTTAAACATGAAAAGAAAAAACTTTATTATGCTGGTGTTCATGATATAATGATGTGGCATAAGAGGCTTGGGCATGTGAATCTAGATAAGCTAAGAGAGATGAAAAAGATGGGAGTGGTGGAAAGAATTCAGTTCAGTGAGAGTGAGAATCTAAGTGATTGTAGTGGATGTGCTCAAGGTAAAGCACACAGATTGCCCTTTCCCAAAACAGCCACCTATAGGGGAGAAAAAATTATAGATTTAGTACACACAGATATTTGGGGACCGGCAAAAGTACCCTCACCGGGGGGGAAGAGATTTATGATGACTATAACTGATGATTGGTCTTGTTATTTGAGAGTGTATTTTTTGAAAAACAAGTCAGAAGCTCTAGATTGTTTTAGACAATTTAAAACATAGAGCGAAAAACTCCATGAAACTCCAATCAAGAGAGTAAGGAGTGACAATGGTGGAGAGTATACTTTTAACCAAATTGAGGATTTTCTGAGAGAAGATGGATTTTATTACCATAACACAGTTCCAGAAAATCCAAAACAGAATGGGGTAGCTGAACGATTAAATAGACACTAAGTGATAGTGCTAAAAGAATGTTGTCGGATAAGAAGATAGGAAAAAGGTTCTGGGCAGAAGCAATGAACTGCGCTAATTACCTCAAAAAAAAGTTCTTACCTCAGCTATAAAAGATCAAACACCTTATGAGAGATGGACCTGCCGAAAACTAGACATATCTCACTTAAAGGTTTGCGGTAGTCAAGTGTTCAGTCTAGATACAGATCGGTCTAATTGGAAGCTAGATCCTAAAGGAAAACCGGGATACATATTAGGATATGATGAGGATGTTAAAGGATATAGAGTTTATGATCAAAAAAGGGAAGATATAATCTTAGTAAAGCATCTAGTAGTTATTAAGGAAAGTATGTGGATCCCTTCAAGTATACAAAGTCAGTAAAAATCAGATTTGAGTCAGAAAATTCCGATGACTTTGAGTTTCGTAACTATCCGGGTTTTAGAGAAGATGACATTCTTGCAGGCAAAAATCAGACCGAAAAGGACTCGGCTGCGGAAACTCCAGTGACAACTCTACCCGAAGCAGAAGACGTGGTGGAAATTGATTCGGAATCAAGGGATAGGGGAGAAGCTGAGATTGTTCGAAAGAACCCACGAAAACCATCTATTCCGGCGACAGATTTTGAGGGGGGAAGGAGAAGTAGCAAAAGATTGCAAGAAAAACAGGTTATTATGAAGGTAACAAAACTTTCTCATCAAGATGAACCTCAAACTTATGGAGAGGCAATGACTTGTCCAGAAAGGAACCGGTGGAAGACAGCCATCTATGAGGAGATGGCCTCAATTTTGGCAACCGATACTTCGGAGCTGGTGGACTTTCCACCTAAGCGAAACCAATCGATGGAGTAAGTGGGTTTTCAAATTAAAATTGAACTCGCATAACACCATAGAGCGTTACAAAGAACGATTAGTGGCAAAAGGATTTACACAGATGGAAAGAATCGACTACGAGGAAACTTTTGCCCCGGTCGTCAAATTTCCTTCTGTCCGCATACTCTAGTCTAGCAGCAGCGGAAGACATGGAGGTGCACCAGATGGACATCAAGACAGCCTTTTTGCATGGAGAATTAGAAGAGGAGATCTTCATGCGACAACCCGAAGGATTTGTGGAGGAAGGAGAGGAGAGTAAGGTATGTCGGCTGATCAAATCCCTTTATGGTTTGAAACAGGCGCGTTGACAGTGGAATAAAAAGCTTGATGAGTTTCTTATCGGTCTTGGATATATCCGGATCAGCTCAGATCACTCAATCTATGTTTTTGAAGATGAGGAAGGTGTTGTATTTATTGCAATTTACGTTGATGATTTACTTGTTTTTGGTAAATCAATGGAAAAAATTAATAAACTGAAAACCGATCTTAAGGGGGGATTTGAAATGAAGGATATGGGGGAAGCAAAATATATTTTGGGAATTCAAGTAGAAAGAGATCGAAAAAGAAAGTTTATAAGATTGACCCAAAAGGAAGCAATAGAACATATTCTGGAAAAATTTCAGATGGATAAAGCTAATAGTTGTACAACTCCAATGGAGTTAAAGAAAGGAAGTGAGGGGAGTGAGGAAGAAGGAGTCATAGTCTTAGACGAGGAATTATCTGCTTTAGAACAGAAGTTCATGCAGACTATTCGTTACAGGCAAGTAGTGGGAAGTCTAATCTATTTTATGAATTGTACATAGGCGGATTTAGCCGCAGCTGTAGGAGTGCTTAGTTGAAGTCTAAATGCTCCAACTAAGAGGGATTGGGAGGCAGCTAAAAGAGTCCATAGATATTTGATAGGAACTAGGGATCTATGGTTGCATTTGGGTGGGGAGAATACTAACATCACTACTTGGAGTGATGCCAGTTATGGTGATGCTCCGTTGAGGAGATGCACTTCTAGATATGTATTATATGTGGGTGATGGGGCTTGCTGTTGGAGTAGCAAACAGCAAAAGGTTATTGCTCAGTCCACCATGGAGGCTGACTATATGGCCTTTTTCTCTGCTGTAAAAGAATTGATGTGGGTCAAGTCTTTGCTTGGTGAGCTTGGTCACCTAAAAAGTGGTGTGGAGAAATTGTTTTGTGATAATCAGGCAGCAATCGCTATTTCTGCTAATCCTAAACATCATTTTAAAGCCTAACACATAGAAATTAGACTTAGCTTTGTTAGAGAGAGTAGAAAACAAAATAATCAGTTTAGAGTACCGACCAGATAGCGAGATGGTAGCAGATATGATGACCAAACCTGTGCCTTCCCCTAAGCTAATTTTCTGGAGGGAGAAGTGTGGTCTGAAATTGAAGATTGATTAGAAAATAAGGGGAGTGTAGAAATTGATGGTTAGTTTAGTATTTTCTATGTCTAAAATAAAATACAGAAAAGAAGCTAAGGTAGTCTGCCTCTAACTTCTCTCTTCAACTCCCACACTTGTTGCAATCACTGAAAGTCGGAGATGAAGCTAGAGCCATGGCTGCCTATGCTATCCTGAGATTTACGGGTAGTAGATTAGTTGATTTAAAGTAGTAAATTAGTTGATTTACTAATTTACTAAAAGTAGAGCTGTCAAAACCAGGATTTGATCCTGGTACCTACCGGCCGTCAGAGCTGCTGGTAGCCAGTAGCAATATCCATTTAGTCTATGACGAGTGTTATGTTACATACGATTTGATAATTAGATAAACATTTCTACGCTGACAAATTCATTTAACATAAACTATTTGCAAGATACATAGATTCGGTTATGTAAAAGTACGGATTAATGTACCGACAAAAAATAAGTACAGCGCATTTGTTTCGACTGTGAAACGAATACCGTGCAAGTATTTATTACGGCTACGATTAAATCTGCATTTAAATCGGACGGCCGGAATGAATGCAGAGATCACAGAAGAGGATTTCGACGGTTTTTGGTCATCGCCACATCGGATGACACGTGGCATAATGACATTGGATTGCGGCATCTCCAAGGATTAAGGGAGCAAATCCGGATATATCACGTGTCGACATTTAGGCCATGTCGTACTATATCCGTATAGAAAGTACACCGACAGATATACTTCTGTGTACGGAAGAGTAATATGATTGGTTCCGTACATCAGTAGATAAAGTTTGTGAGAGAGGTAAGACTTAGAAAAATTGGTAGATAGGACCCTCTCTCCTAGAGATCTTCTCTACAAAAGGTCAATTTTGACCCTCCATAACTTACTGCTCAGGGGAGCAAATTCAGATATTCTTTTTTGTTATCGACTCAGGGGAGTCTTGCCTTCACAAGGGTGAAGGTGATCAGAGTTTTTTTTTGCCAGGGTGGCAGTTATTCGTGCTGAAGGACAAAATGGTCAGGGTTATCCCAGAGGCTTCGTGTGAGCTGCTTACTCTGAGGTCCTATGGAGGTCTCAGAGTTGCATTATGCGCATAGGAAATCCATGGTTACCTTTAGTACTACATTACCGTAATGTCAATGGTACGGTTACTATCGTGACGTTGCATTATGCGCATAGGAAATCCATGGTTACCTTTAGTACTACATTACCGTATTGTCAATGGTACGGTTACTATCGTGACGTTTGCAGACAGTACGGGTGTTCTCAATTGCGAAGTTGTGAACGTTTAAGGAATGTTGAAAGTTAATCGAGAACGATATCGGTGGACAATCGAGTATAAATCGGTAAAAAATCGAGAGCATTATATTCTCTACACTGTGAATCACTATTAATGTTAATGTTTTGTTTGCCACTTAAAACATCTTTTCTTTGTGCACACATGTCGGATTGTGTATCTCACGGTTGCGATTGAAAGTTAAGATTTTCTGCTTTCAATAAGCGGTCTCAAATTGAAATTCAGGCAATTGTGTACGGAGAAAAAATGTTTTAAATGGCGGAAAAAATACTAACCTTAATAGCGATACACGATGTACGCTAAACAGATCGCAATCACTACAACTTGAATCGCTATTAGCGTAATGAAATAGATAGCATAATGAAACATTTAGCGTTAATTACGCTAATTGGGAATTTTAGCTTTTTCCAAAAAAACTTTTATTCTAATTTATCATTAACTCTAATTTGTAAACTGCTCTGTAAACATTTTCGGCGCATAATATATCCACACTAAAATATGTGCATGTACGAAATTATTCAAATCGTACGCAGTCACGTTTTTTTGGACATGCGCGTATGCTGGAAAATATTTACGCAATTACATGTTAGCGCGACTACGGGACATCGTGAATATTTTTTCTGTACTTTTCTATTTGAAAAATTACAAAATACTACGACTTTTACGGTCCTTCCACCACCCTATTTAAAATGGCACCATATTAGAGTTATGAACCCTATTCTCAAAAAGTACATTTTGGTACAGAATAAACTCTCCGTACACCACACTATAAACATTGCGGTGTACTTCCGTTATTAACGTTAAATAAAAAAAAAACATAAAAGGCGTAAAGGCAAAAATATGATTATGGATGTATTACAATTTTTTTTGTTTTTCAAAAGTGCACCGAATTAGCGTTATTTAGGGTCAAGTTCCATCAGTCAAAAAGTGGGGTAGTTTACAGAATTCCGCGACTATCCGTACCAAACCGTACCGTTTATTTTGTTTTTATACGCGAAACAACATTACATAGAATCTTGCCAATACTCTCCGAAGGTCTTCAAGGTAATGCTGACCGTCGGATGTTCATCCACGAGGCATTCACATCATTTATCTTTGTAGTTGCCAACGAACTTGTAGGAGGTGGGTTGACGAACTTTGCACATGGTATGTACTTTTCAAAATGCAGCTGAAAAAAGTAATCTCGAAGCGGTCCTTCGTCGCGCAATTTCTTTCGTCACACTATTTCCGGCAAAGGATTTTCTTCATGTTCGAAAATAGGAACCCTAAAAAATGAGCTAGCGTAAAAGACTGGCGTTTGGAGAAAGTACAAAAGTTCTGTCGTATTATGCGCAAGTGAAGATTAGAAGTGAAATTTGTCGCTGTGAAGATTTTTAAAAGGGTTTAAATATCCGGTCAAAACCCACGTGGTGCCACTCAATGTATAACACGTGGCTTACAGACTCTTCGTGATGGAACATCGACTCAATTAACCTGGCCCGTAGAGTTTGCCGTACGATTACAGAAACAACTGATGGAACTTGACCCTTACTCTAATAGCGATTGGCGATGTACTGTACTTCATTACCCTACAAGGGGTATTTTCACTTGCGCTGTTAGAACTTCTATAGTTAATGCTTTTATACACCGTGAATCACTATTAGCGTTCATGACTCTAATTGAGGTACACTGTTTTTTCGGCAAATTCTCAAATATAATTTAATGATTCTAAATGTTTCTAAACGTTATTTGAGGTACCACATTGAAGTCGTTTAATGTAATTGCGCACGCATGTGAAAGTGCACTGGAGAAAGAGACGCAAACTCGAATATTCAAACTTTTGCGTACCAATTGTCAGATTTTGTACAAATACATATATTAATGTAAACATCAATACGGCGAGCATTTAATATTCGAAAAAACTCAAATTAGAGTGAGTGATTAATTAGAATATATGTTTTTTTTCCCCAATTAGCATTAATAACGCTAATTTTATTTTTACGCTATTTATTTATTTACTTTAATAGCGATTGGCGGTGTAATGTACTGCACAATGTAAACTATTCAGATTGTACCCGCTCTCGTACATAAAAAATATTGCTGTCGTGGGCAGAGTGTGTACGAAATGTCACAAACGTTTCCTTTCTCTGCGCTTGGCTGTTTTGGCTAGAGTTAGGTCTCGGGAGCGAATTTCGTAGTGTTGTGCAACAACATGTAAATGCTTTAGTGTTTAAAAGTGTTAAAAAAAATGAAAGATTAAAACTTAAAAAGTGAAAAAATAATAGTCGCGGGCGACCGGTGCTTTGCCCTTCGGTTGCCAAGGGCCTTTCGTTTTTTTATAGTATTATGTATGATTGCTGCATTAACACTAGAAATGGATGATGAATGAGATGAGGAAACGAATGTCTTTTTTTTGTTTTGACGTGAATCGCCCTTGATGTTAACTTACATCAACAAAACGTCGCGATATGATTCATGTTGTCGTACGATTAAGCGTTGATGACTCAAATCTGTCCGTACCAAACCATCCTTGACTTCGTCGGCCGCGGGTTAACCGTCGTGATCACTTTGTCGTCGTCGTTGTACTGTTTTGTAACAGCTTTGAAGCATCCTATCGAGCGTAAAAAGAATCTATTGTTGTCGTCGCTGCGATGTCGTTTCACTTACTTGGTATGGTTAACTCGCATCGACGACAACCTGGTCACTGGTGTGCCCACTTTGACGTCGTCGGCCGCGAGTCAATTGGCGCGATCAATTTGTCATTGTCGTTGTATTGTAGTGTAGCGGTTTTGAACCGTCTTGTTAAGCATACAAAGAATCTAGGTCTACAATTTTTGTATAAAAATTGCCTTTACCTACCATTTTTTTATTTTTTCTCTTGAATTTTATCATGTTATTCGTCTATTTTTTATTTTATTTGTACTTTGCGAATTGTCACCTTTTCCATTTATTTGCGAAGGCATAAAATATTTAGTAAGTGGTTTTTTACATATTAAATGATTTATAGTGGTTTGTGTGAAGTTTATTATATGTTTTTTTTTAATATATGTTTTTTTTTTTTACTTTTTAAATAAATCATATTTTCTTTGTTTATTTCCTTACGATTCTGTGAGACTGTGTGTACTTCTAAATATTTGAAACAACATTGTCTTTTGTTATTATTTATTTACGTTATTTTATATATGTTTTATATGCATTGTTTATGTATTTGTCCTAGGGTTTGTTTATGTTGATTATTCCATCTAACCTCAGATGTTGTCATAGGGTTTATTTATGTTGATTATTCCATGAAACCCTAAATGTTGTTTGTTGCGTCTGTGTACGCATATGGAGGATGCATTTCAAATTATTGTTCATTGGCCTAGCTTCGCTTAGCTTTTTGCATGATAGTTTGGGTGGCTTCTGCGGTCTATTTTAGACCAAAGAACATCACAGGCTGCATAGGGGTGTAGTCAACTGTCATTTTGCCATCCTAGACAGCAGTGGTTCTGGCTTGAAGTGGGTTAGCTAAATACTATCTAGAGGCTTCCTGTGTTCTGTGGTCCAATGGAGGACACAGAATTGCAACGGTATCGATGGAAATGCGACTGGCGGTCTCCAATTGGAAATAAAAAAAGTGTGCACGAAGAAAAATTGATCGAAGTGGCGAATAAAACATGAACGCTAATAACAAAAAATCGGTGTAGTGGCACCGCGTGCAAGTTTGTCAAAATGAGGATCTAGCGAAGTTGATGGTACAAGTTAAAGCGAAGAGTTCCATCTATTATCATTCTTAAAGCTTTTGTTTAATTTGTGTATTGCACCGCGCGTGTGCCAAATTTCACATATCGTCTGGTGTCAACATGTCATGTTTTTTAACAATGTCAATTTCTGCTTCATTTTTGCCTTTTTTTTCATTTTTTCCTATTTACAGAGTGGATATATCACTTCCAGCGTCCCACAGGATCCTACCAATACTGCAACTGCTGTTTCGATTCGATACCGGAAGTAATAATCAATTGTTGATTTCATTAATCTTTAAAATCGACTTTATTTATGTGTAAAACGTTCCATTGATCTATAAAAGTGTTCTATTCATCTAAAAAAGTATTTCTTTGTCTATGTTTTCTAATATGTTTTCTATTTAATTTTTCCAGAAAGACGTCTCCATGGAAATGATCCATTCATATCTTTTGTCATATTTGATTTTTTTTTTCGATTTTTCCCTTCTTTCTTGTATGTATCAATGTTGTTAGAATATATGTTAATCATTTGTTGGGTTTCTTAGAAGATTGTGGGTGAAAATTAAAAAAAAGAGAAAAAGATAAAATAAATATAATACTACTTCCACATTATTCTTATTGTTTAAAGGACTTCGTTCACGTTTTTAAAATCTACATTCAATCGCATATACTTTTCGGAATATAAAAAACTTCATATTTTTGCAAATCAGCACTTTCTTTTGAAGGAGAGGCCATCAACGGTTGAAACAAGAGAAAAACAAAGAGTAGGAAAAGGCTGAAGAGAGAGGGAAGACCAAAGAAAAAAAAAGACAAGTAAAAGAGACAAACAAGGAATCAAAGAGAGAGGCATGTCGCTAAGTTTTGTTAAGATTGATTTTGTACTTGAGACAAAAGAGTTTAATATAGAGAAAACAAGTAAGAAACGAATTCATAGTCGTGTAAGCGGTTTCGAGGGTAAAACTAATTCTAGGTGTGATTAATCTAAGTAAAATTAACCTTCATAAAACGAATAAAAAACGATTCTATAGTTTTGAAAGGGAACCATTTACACTACAAAACGTAACTCAAGGTTTATATAAGTACAAAACACTGAATGAAATACTAGACTTAGGACTTTGCATATGAAACAATAAATGTCAATTTAGACATAGGCTTAAATAGAGGGTACAATAGTTTCTTTTGATGAAGTGTCAAGAGAATCCATACCTTTCTTAATTTCTCTTATCGAATCTTGGTTTATTTTTATTGCAAGTCATATATAAGCTACGCTTATTTTTCCCAACGCTTATTTTTCCCAACTTTCTATTGGAGGAGTCAATTTCTGGGCTCTCAACTCCACTACAACAGCTTTCACTAAGTAGGTATTGAAGTAATGGGGTTCTCTTCGGTTTTACATGGTTCCAAATAAGTTAACACCGTACAAAATGTTTTTTGTTTGCCTTTTTACTTTTCATCTCCTGCAAAATCAAATTTTGACATTCTATGTTGGTGACGTCTAAAGTATTGTCAACAGAGATTATCGACTGCAATGTAAAGAGTGGAGTGCGTTTAGTCATAATAGAGTCTACTACTTAGAGAAGTCAAAAGAAAGATGTTGAGATTTGAATTTTGTCGTCTCTATTCTGTGGGTTTCTTTTTTATATTTATTTTTCTAAATGAGGGAATTTAATCTCCTCTCTTGTGAATGTGGATGGCAAGCTACTATAGTGTAGTGATGTTAAGATGAATGTCTGAGGTTAATAATCTTCGTATTATATTTGTCGGCGAGATTATAGTAAATTTGGTGAATTTATTTTTGCTATTTGTCTCAGGTGTGGAAAATGTGACATGGATACAGTACCTTTTACACTGACTTTTGTTGTAAATATAGCTTAACGTTTATAACATTTTGAAGTTAAAAAAAAAACTTCGCCTAAATGTCTCAAAATAGTGGGTCAAAATTATTTTTCCACGGGCATCTTATTTTGATATAACTCTATAATAGATTCTCATTTTGTGTAATACTTTTGTCATACTTTCTTAATGAAAAACCTCAGTTGTAAGAAGTAACACTGTGTGGCCTTTAGTTTTGTTTATGGTTTTATGTTTTTACATACCATGGTTGAAAAACAAACTTATAAGGTTGTGAAATGGTTTGCCCTTCAAAGGGAGGTCTTTCCCTCCTTCCCTCCCTCCCTTGCTCAATGTTCGAACTAAACGTTGGAGTTTTCGTCCTAGTTGTTCAAACCGTTTAGTGCGAACGATTCAATCGTAACGAAATATACGTAACGAACGCATTGAACGATTTTAAAAAATAGTTAAAATCGTTGATGAATTTTCATCCGTACTATTCCGTACATGTAAAAAAAATGCATTTTACATATACCGTTGTTTGTAAGTTTTCCATTAAATGAGTGCTAAAAATTTATAAATATTTAAATAAGTATCACACTCTAAGGGTGCGTCTCCATGTGCCTAAAAAAGGATTTTTTTTTTGTTGTTTTCCTCTAAAACTTAGATCCGTATAGCGTAAGTTTTTACCGTACAAAAATTTAGAAAAAAAGAGAAGTACATTTTGCGTCATCATCAAATTTAGGATGTATCACATGTTGTCGTTTTGTGTTCTTCGACCCACGACCATGCCAAAAAACGTCATTTTCAAAATTTTCTTTAAAACACAAGGGCGATGTGTTTTAAAACAAAGTATTTTCAAAAAACGAATAAAAACACGTATTTGCACGTGTAAAAAATTTTACAAAAATTTCAAATGAATTCAAGCGACGACAAAAGGTACACTATTCGTTCTGTTTTGTCCGTTTGCGTTCAATTACGATGAAGCAAAGTATACAATTTGTTTGGTTTTGTCCGTTTGCACCTGGTACGGATTTTATTTCGACAGAGGTCTCAAGATTCCGATGCCATTTCACGTCGAGCGGACAGGAGACACAAAGGCAAAACGCATCTTCTTCAACCTTGGAACGGCACAAGTTATACGGGCAGTACGTCTCCAATGTCACGAAAACTCATGCGACGTCACAAGCAGTTACAAAAAATAACGTGCGTCATCACAGATTGTAGACGTTGACAGCGGTCACGGACATTGTTAGCGTATACACTCGTCACACCCTTAAGAAACTATGTTGTTGTTTCACATAGGGACACCTAAAATCCGGGTCCGCCGGATCCGCGCTAAAAAACAAAGAAATTTCGCTAAGTTTCAAGTACATGGAGACGCACCCTAAGTGTGCATCGGAATGTCTTCATCGACTTGTAGCGGACAATTGTAAATTAGGGTATGTCTGTAGAAATTGATGGTTCTTTTATTATTTTCTAGGTCTAAAATAAAGTGCAGAAAAAGAAGTCGAGGCAGTCTGTCTCTAACTTCTCTCTCCAACTCCCACACTTGTTGCAGTCACTAAGAAATGTTGAAAAAGAGATATTTTGTAGTCTCTCTTGTGACCTTACTGCAGCCCTCATACTTGTCGTAGTCGCTGAGGACCTGCAGGCAGCCATGGCTGCTTTAGCAGCTAAAGAGACAAACAGATCACTAATATTGATTTTTGGAAGACATAGGCTGTCAGCTGTGGGAATTGATCCTAAGACTTTTGGGATGTCCCGGTACAAAATTGCCGTGCGCCTTATTCAATAGGTCTTGGGGAATGACACACATTTGTGACGCGATAGTTATTTAAAGAAGTACGGCGCCGGATATTCCTTTCTAAACAACTATGCCGTTTCACGGCTGAAAACAAGGCGCAGATCGTACATTTTGTTCTATGACGGAGGATTGGAAGCTTTCTATTAATAGACGAAGGAGATTCTTTTGTCGGTTTTGTCAGACAACGGTCATATTTTTGTAAGCGGTCAGTTCGGACAGTTCCCACATTCCACAAGTCGGTCGCTCACATAAGAATTTGACACGTGGCCCCAACTCCCAGATGGCCAGATCATAATCGCAGTGAGATGGCTCACACTGTACGGTATAGTACATTAGTACTTTCTGACCGTACGCTATCACGACTGTCAAGTGTACAAAATCCTTAAATCTCCCTAAACCCTAGCTGTCCAACGAGCCACCGACATAGATCATCCGTGACAGAGTGAATCTGAGGCGTCGAATATAGTCGACGGCCCAGATTAACATCATTTCGTACGCCGGATGAACCGGAATCGCCTTTGTCGTTTCGACCACATCCAGATGCTCATTCCTTGGCTCAACAGGAGCCACCTGCGCTAGATGATACCCGTCCCAATGACAAACTAGCCTACCAAATACAAATAGACAAGCGTTCAAACTCTAAGCATGACACGTGTCCTATCATTCAGTCCGGCAGGTACATATGTAATGCTGATTGCAGTCTTTAGGAAGGAAAACGCTCTCGTTTGTCCCAGGAATCGACGTACACTCAACTCTCTACCATTTTTCCGTCCCTTTTTCTCTCTCTTTTCCCCTCTCTCTCCCTCTCCTCTCTCTTGACTCTCTCTCTTTTTTCACTTCTCCTTTCTCCTTCTGCTTTCTACCATGGGTAGCCCGCGGAGCATCCTCCTGTTCCTCACAGTTATGACGTGTACGTACCACCCTTAGTCGTTTTCCTCTCCTTCCTTCCTATTACTATTTAATCTTTTCCTCACTTCCTTTCCTTTTTTTTTTTTTTTTTTTTTAAATTTTTTTTTTCCATTTTTTCTTAAATTCCTTTTTTTAATTTTTTCTTTCCTTTTTTTCTTTTATGCCTGCTTTAGATTTTTTTTTTTTTTTTTCCTTCATTTTTTTTTTTTTTTTCTCTTTCTTTTTTTTTTCTATTTTTTTTTTGTTGTCCTTTCGTACTTGCAGTAGGTTTTTTCGGGGCAGTCGAAGCGGACAAAAAAGGGAATGGCTTGGCAGCTGTCATTTCGTACAGTGCACCAAACCAGTTTCCAGAAAGTGTGGATTGGGACAGAAGGTGACTAAAGGGGTTTTAATAAATGGGTTTTCATTAAATGGGTTTTCCTTAATTGGGTTTTGGCAGTGTTGGGTTTAAACGGATATCAGCAAAAGCATAAAACGATTAATGACAGTATAAACGTTTTAACCCCCAGTTTAAACATTTCGTGAAGGTCGAACTCAGTATTTTTTTGGGGAAGTTTTGGAATAGGTACTTACCTCCGTTCCTAACTATTTGCAAAGGTCTCTTTATTTTGTCGATTTTTTTTTTGTTCTTGTTTTTATTTATCTCACAAAATTGAGACAAAAAACTGTGAGGGACTTTCTGTTTGTGCAAAAATCACTCTCTTAGCCGACAAATATATTGATTGGAGGTATGCCACCAGTTATCTACTGTATATATGTGTACAAACTCATATATATATATATATATATATATATATATATATATATATATATATATACACATGATTACACATATATACAGTATATAAACCTTAAACTAGTTTAACAAGTATGTATAGTGTAAACGTTCTTGTTTTATATTATTATCTAACCTTTGATGTTTTCGGCCTAAAAATTTGGATTTAACATTTTGTAAAAGTACGTGTACTCCATGTATTCCGTATAACTGTACATGTACAACACTTTCTCTTCCCTTGATTCCCTCTATCCCACATTTCTTACATTTGAAAACATTTGTAGACAATTGTGAAGATTTGTAGATGTTGTCGACAGTTGCCGACATTACAAGACATTTGTAGACATTTACAGATGATTGTCGACATTCATATGTAGACATTTGTAGAAACTTGTAGAGGCATGTGTAGACATTTGTCAACATTCACTCCCCCCCACCCTTCTCCCCCTCCCCCTCCCCCTCTCCTCTCTCCCTCTCTCCCTCTTTTTCCTTTTACTTTTGTCCTTCGTTTCCCACTTTTTCTTACTCCCTCTCTCCTTCTTTGCGAAATGTGTCTCTCTCCCCACTTCCCAATAGTTGTCCATTCTTTTTCCTTAACACTTCCGTCCTCACATTTCCCCCCCTGGCAGAAATTTCCGTTTCATCGTGGGTTCGATTGAGCTCGGAAACCTTGCGACGGTAACGGACAACGGAACATTCGCCGTTTTCGTAAAAGACAAAGATTACGACGGAAACAGGACCCAAGGTGGACTTATTTCTCTCTCCTTTTCTTTTTCTTTTCTTTTCGTAGCCTCGTAAGTCAAAAGGCTTTCCTCTTTTTCATTTTTTTTCACTTTTTCAGGTGTCATGCTGACGTGTCCGAAAGTACATGCTGACGTCATGCAGGAGTTGTTGTCGACCTCCGTCGCAACCGCGTGGTGACGACGGTATACGGCGGAGGGCCGGCGGTGCCCGGCGGGAATTTCGCGGCCGTGGCGGCGTATGATTTGGCGACGAAGGCTCGCAAACTTTTCGTGCGACTGGATACCGCTGGACCGCAGGTGAACTGTCAGCTAAACAGTATTGGTCTAAAAATTAAAAAGTGCGGATGCTTTTTACGAAGTATCGCACGAAATCACCATGTTGTGGCGAGGAAAGAATTTTTGTGTGGCTAGTAAACTAAACGAATAATGATGTTAGTGAGGCGGCATCAAATTTCGAAGTTTTTATTTGATTTGATGTTTTTTTATTGCTTGTGGGGAGTTCTACACATGAAATTCTGGTAGGTTTTGAATGTAAGTTTGCAACAACAAGTAGCGTTGGATATTGTATTGGATAGCATCGAATGTCTACGACTTTGCCTATGTTTAAAAAACCGCAAAATATGGCGATGTCACTCATGGATATGTTTTCTATTGTCGATATTTTTACCGATGCTGCCAATATGATAATGTGAAGGATTTGCGATGTTTGAAAAACTGCCGATGGTTCATCGATGGCACAACGATTTAAATTCACGTAGGAAAAACTCTTCACTTGAAAAGAATTTGAAAACAGAAACTTGTCGTCTACAGCCGTTTAAAATTGGATCTCGGTTCACTCTTATAGATCGCACGAGTTACATAATGCTGTCGAGGTATCGTATCGCACAAGTGCCCTATTGTATCGACACATCGCATGAGAAACATTGGAAACATCACATCATCGCATCCCATCAAAAACGAACCATCGGCATTGCGAAATCCGATTGGTCATCGATGAATGGATCTGTGTTTGAGGGTTTATAGGCATCATTAGTACCGAGTATTCCATTCTCATACACGATTTTTTGACTTCGACTTATGGAGCTGGATAAAATCTGGATGTATGCTAGAAGACATGTTGAAGTTTTTGTTTTACCCTTATTCAAGGTTGTTATCCATGTTGATTGTCATTTGTTACTGAAGATTTTCAGAAAGGTTAATCGATTAAGATTATCTTTTCAGTTCAAGAAAAGTAGGACAAGACTTTACATTGTTTATGCTTCGAGATTATAGTTTGCTGATGTTTTAAAGTTGTTTGACTTTTTTCACCTGACAGAATGCTACCAAGGGCTACTTTCCAAATGACGTGGCAGTAGAAACCTATACTGGCAACTTGTGGGTCACCGATTCCTACCGTGCACTCCTTTGGCTGGTATGTACCATTGCACCAACCCTTCCAGCCCTATATGCACACGAATCAACTATACTAAAGTGCAGTTCGTACTTTATGATGTACGCATTAACAGTCGTACGAAAAAAATGTGCTGCATTAGCACTGTACCGTGTGTTTGAAAAGGTTAAAGCCTTCCATGTGTTGCAGTTCGCAGTTTCGGCTACAGTCACAGGCTCAGTGGCGTAGTAATTAGTAATTACTAAGCCACGCAGTCGAGTGACAGGTAGTAAGCAGACTGCGTCAAAATTGGTATGCCGACATCAATACCGATAAATATACGTTCAAGTATATATATATATACAATTTCCTCCAGCTTGTGTTGAAACTGCTAGATTGTTTGCTACTACCAATGGCAAATGTAATTTGGATGTTTTAGAACATCCCTCACCACTATGATGTGAATCGCAATCACTATGTTTGACGACATTGTTCATTATTATTGATGTACATTGTAATTACTACGACATTGCCATGCTTTATGATAACGATCACCATTAGCAATTAGAATGGATCGTTCACCATGTTCCACTATTTTGAAAGTGGATAATGTTGATTCTGCTAAGAGGGTTTCTAATCGTTTTAACCAAATAAATCTTCCTAAACTTTGTTATTTACTACTTGCCCCTTATCTTTTTGCTTTGATTTTCTCAGACCAAAAACAAAGTGTTAAATCACACGACTGAAGTGAGATTTATGTTTTTTTTCCAAAATCTAACTTTTTCTTCTTTTCCAATATTCTTGTGACTAAAGAAATTTTGTTTCTGAACGCGAGTTCCATTCCCTTGAAACATGTCTCTTTGAATTGATACTTAAAAATGAAACTGACAGCAGCTTGTTCTTTGTGGTTGGACCTCTGCCAGGTGAATGCCAGGACAAAGCGAGTCTCTGTTTTGGAAAGTCCTCTATTTACTGCTGGGAACCAATCTTGTCCCACTGTTTCCCTCATTTCTCTCAATGGAATTGTCTACCACTCTCGCGGATACCTTCTCGTCGTCAATAGAAACACTGGCAATTTAATCAAAGTGAGTAGTTGACTAACACTGGGAGGTTTCCAGAGTTTCTTTTTTTGCGGGTAATTTAATGTATTTGTATATTTGTGGGTAATTTAATGTATTTGTATATTTGTGGGTAATTTAATGTATTTGTATATATACATATTACTCACTTTATTTATTTGTTTATGTAACAATGCATCTTTGTGATTTGTATTTTGGGTTAAGACGGTTGTAATTTGATGTTATTTGGTCATAAAATGTTTTGTGACTGGAGAACATTATTTCAGTTTATGAATATCCATGATGCAGCGTTCACTGTTATTTGTTGTTTTTATTAATTTGAATCATTTGTACAATTTTGTGATAGTTAAATGCTTTTTTTTGTAAGACAGTGTGTGGCCTTTTGTGTGACACATGATGTCATGTGGATTAGCATTTGAATGGCCAATAGTGTGAAGGAGTACTTCAACTCACAGATCAACATTTTTTGGATATCTTTTATGTAGTTTAAGGCTAAAAAAAACTGCAGATATGACGTTTATGCAAGCTTGTATCACAATCCTACAGATCTTTTTGGTTTTCGGTGCTATTTCTCTCCTTGAAAAGCCTCTAGTAATTGAAGGGAAATGACTTGCTTTACATTAACACTGCTGTAACACTGCAGGTGAATTTGCGACAGAAAAAGGGTGCGAGCTTATCCATTGTTAAAGAGGTTAGCGTTCCATGTGGAGACGGTCTCCGCTTCCGTTCCGATGGTGCTCTGGTGGCAGTAACTTCTAGACTTGTCTACTTGATAAAGTCCAAAAATAACTGGAAGGTACCATTCTATCCCTGTTATATGCTATTCTTTTTTCTATTAAATTCTTTCTATTCTATTTCGTTTCTATTTCTACTCTATTTTACTCTTTTCTATTTCTACACTGTTAGGCTCTATACTACCTCTATCCTGTTCCATTCTCCTCTCCTTTCTTTTCCTCTCCTCTCCTCTCCTTTCCTCTCCTCTCGTCTCCTGTCCACTCTCCTCTCCTCTCCTCTTCTCTCCTCTCCATTCCTCTCCTCTCTATCCTTACACCAACCCCACTCCAACCTACTCAACTCTATTCCATTCTATTCTATTTTATTTTATTCTATTCTATTCGTATGTTGAAACTTAATAGCCCATTTGTACTGCTAGCATTTGTATTGTTCGCACGAAAGAAGTTATTTACCATAATCATTGCCAGAACTCGACGTGCGGTTAGAGATGTTCTATGAAATTAGAATCTGCTGTTGATTATAACAGGGAAAACTGAAATGGAAACCGCAATTTAGTGGGAACGCGTGCAAGTTTGTCAAAATGAGTATCTCGCAATGTTCATGGTAAAGGTTAAAGATTTTGTTTCACTTATGAACTGCGTCGCTTGCGTGACAAATGTCATGTATTGGCTGAGCTCCCACATGTGAAGCACACTCATTTAACAGTGTCAATTCCTGTTTCGTTTATTTTCTTTTTTTCTTTTTTCTTTTCTTAACAGAGTGGATACATCGCTTCCAGTGTAGAGCAGGATCCCACCAAAAGCGCAACTGCTGCTGCGATTCGATATCGAAAGTAAGAAAAAACGGTTTAATTGATGTATAAAACGATATGATTAATCTGTTGGACCATTCTATTATCTGTACAACGGTTTTATTTCCTTGTAAAACGGTTTTACTGATCTTTGTAAAGGTTCTGTTTATCTGTAAAATGATTCTATGAAGTCATGTTTTCCAACTAGTTTTTACAGAGAGACTTCTCCATGGAAATGATTTATTGTTATGTTCTTTTTTTGTGGCCTTTGAACCGCTGTCAATTTTTGTTTTTTTTTTTTTGTGTAGCAGTGTTGTCGAAACAGACGTTTATCGACCGTCGGTTGTAGAGTGATCGCAATAGAAATTTGTCTGTGAAAATAAAAGAAAAGAAAGCGACAATGAAATATAACACTTGTATGTAAAAAAGGAATAAAATGTTCTTATCTTCCTCGTTACATTTTTTGCTTAAAGAACTTTGTTAACATTTTCGAAAGCTACTTTCTGTTGTATATACTTTAATGAATATAAACAATACTTCATATTGTTTCATATAATCAGCTGTTTCTGGATGTAGTGTCAGAAGAATTCACGCCTTTTTTTTTTTTTCTTATCCTATTTTATTTATTCTATTGCAGGGCATATATCAACTACGCTTATTTTTCCAAACGTTCTACTGGAGGATTCAGTAGCTGGGAGCTCAACTCCACTGCAGCAGCTTTTACTGAATAAATCTTCCTAGTAATGGGGTTTTCTGTGTTAGGCGGTTACGATCACATTTCCGAATAAGTTAACACCGTACGAATGTTTTTTGTTTTCCTTTTTTGTTTTTTTGTCCTCTCTGGCAAAGTCAAATTCTCAATAATTATGTTGGTGACGTCTAAATTATTGTTGATGGAGATTATTGGCTGCGAAAATAAGGAGTGGATTGTGTTCAGTCAGAAAAGCGTCTACTACTTTGAGAAGTCAAAAGAAGGATAATGAGATTTTAATTTTGTCATCTCTATTCTTCTGATTTCTTTTGTATATTTATTTTTCAATTTCAGGGCATTTGCTTTTCTCCTTGCAAGTGAATATCATGTGAATGTTTGAAGTTTAACGATGTTGTTATTTTGTCGTCGGCAAGATTAAAAGAAACGATATTTATTGCACTAAAATCCGATTTGCCCTACAATCGACAATGGTATATGTTGGCCAATTGGTTTTGGAGTTTAAGCAATTTTTTTTGGGAAATCGTTTAATATTGATTTTCTTAGGCGTCCAAAATCAACAAAGCTGTAAAACAAATCTTGTAAAACTGTTAAAATGTCAATAAAGTAATGATTCATTAAACTTCATTAACAAAAGGCATTGGAAGTATTGTCATTTACCATTCTTAAAATTAATTTGCAAGTGGTCAAATGCTGATCATCAAATTAAAGAATATCTTGTAAATGAATATATCATTCGTGGTTGTAAGCGGTATAGTTCAAACGCTAAACTCAAACGTTCAAATGCTTAATTTACTTTACAACACACCATGATGTTGTAAAGAAACTTCGAATTTCTTTGCTAATGATTTCTCAACAAAATGACTGTTACATTCGGTTAAATTATCGTGGCCAATTAAATACTGAACATGCAACGGTTAATGCGAAAATTGACTGTCCATTGAAATTTTGAAATGTCATTGCTTTGTAAAAGTTATACTATCATTGATTCTATAAGGCAAACTTCGAATTTATAAAAGAAGATCCTTTTCTTTCCGAAAAATGTTGTTTTGGATTCGACAGGCAATAAATCTTTTAAGGACGATTTTGTAAAGGTATATTCCATGAATTATATTGCAAAAGTAATTGTACACGTTGTATATCGTAAGCCCGTATGCTACAATACATAGCGCTCCCATTCTTTCAGCACATTAAACCTATTGTCTATCCAATTTCAATTATACATACTCTGATTGTAACCTGTAGAGAAACAAATCCGTCGGTAAGGTCATAAAGACGTAACATTTAATTATGCACAAGTTATTTCGAATGCCGCACAAGTTATTTCGAATACTGCACAAGTTCCAAAAGGTATAAAAAGTTTTAAGACATTAAACGATATGTTTTAATCGTTTAGAAGATCGTTTAAACGATTGCAGGCCTCGGGGGTACAGTACACCACGAATCGCTATTAGTGTTAATGTTTTTTTTGTCACTTAGAGCATCTTTTCTCCGTACACACTTGTCCGATTTTCAATTTGAGACCGTCAATCGGAAGGTGGGATTTTTATCTTTCAATCGCAGCCGTCAGATCCACAATCCGACATGTGTGCACAGAGAAAAAACGTTCTAAATGGCAAAAAAATTATTAGCACTAATAGCGATACACGGTGTACCGTTGGAATCTGACAGTTTTTTGGGTAGCTGGCGATGTTGTACTGTATGGGGAATTTCTGCATGGTATGCTGATTTCGTGCGATTCCGATCCGAAATATCCGCACTTTTCGAACATAGACGGTAAAATACAAAACCGTTATTGTTCAGTTGAAAACGTTTGTCTTGAGGCAAAGTCACAGCTTGGAAAGAATCTGGCCATGGCTTCTATGGCGTACTTGCCTGCCTCAGGCAACGCCATAGCACCTTTGCCTGTTTGCTTCCATGGCTCTGCCAATATAGACTCTGTTTCTTCTCAACTTTTTCCTTCACTAAGGAGGTTATCTTTAACACACTCTGTATCGAGACAAAGGATATTATTAGAGAAATCATATGCTTGCAGAGTCCAATGCTCGGATTCAAACAATAGGAATAAATATGAAGAAAAATACGAAGAAAAGGAAGCAAATGGTGTCTCTTTTAGGGCTAGAAGGAGAGATACATTGTTAACTATTGGTTTTTCTGCAATGAATCTTGGATTAGGGTTTCCTGCTTTAGCAGGACAGGACTTTGTATCTAAACTATGGTGAGTGGAGAATAGTACTACATTTTCTTTTGTACGCATGAACTGCAGGAGAATGGTGTGTATTGTTACAGAGGGTTTAAGATGGTTTTGTTTCATCGCCGGTTTAAAGGGGTTTGTGGTTAGGGTTTTGGTACGAGTATCCACTTTACTTTATCACTAAAAGTTTGTGACATTATTTAGAATTCAATTCGGGTGAATATTTCTCATCAACAGTGCACATTTTTGCAAAAAATATTGGATTTTCCACTCAGACGTACTTTTAAAAATTTGTAATTACTAGATTTGATTTTGGCACTGTCCCATTGTCCTTGTCAGTGAGTCGTCGTGATAATATTAGTTTTCAAAGTGTCAAATATGGAATAAAGTAAGGCTGCATTTCAACACTATTTGGTTTAATGGCCCATAATGAACCACGTGGCAGCACACAATTTAGTGTATTTAACTCCAGTAAAGTTGTAACGCTAATAATCCACTAATAATAATAGCGATGTGTGGTACATGTGGATGCGGAAATTGATACACTGAAACTTGAGGGAATGCAAAGATTCTAATGCTGTATTATTGGTGTTGAGCGCAGCTCTTCTATCGGACGTGAGTCAGAAGAACTTGTAGATGGTGAAACGCCTTCTTCAAATGCTCCAATTCTCCCTGTTGAAGTTTGCAGTTGGGAAAGGTTCCGCGGTGATGGTTTCGCCCTACGAGTCCCTCCGGGTTTTGAAGATATCATGCCAGAACCTGTGGTAATATACTTCAAAAAATATTGTTTCATTTAAATTTAAAGGTTATAGATGTTATTTCACCATAGGTCCACGGGATCGTGTGTTTTTGCCCCGCATGGAGGATGGACTGAATTGTCAGTCAAATTTACGTTGTTATTAATGTCGGTGGATACCTTCTTTCACAACAATGTGGCATGAAGAAAACCGTTTTTTGGAAAAGACTTTGTTCAAGACTTTGTTCTAGACTTTGTTCTCGTCCTCTCAAAAGTAGCAGAAGCGTTTGTTTCTTTTGTCCCAAGATATGCATTCCCTCTGATTGACATGGAGGGAAATTAAGTATTTTGGTTTGTGCTCGAAATTGACTTCTAAATTGTTCGTTTGCTGTTAAACACCCAAAATTTTAGCTTTTTGGTCACTAGGGTATCAGTAGGGATTCTACATTCCATCAACTATTGTCTTAGTGAAATGGTATATTTTGCTACTTGTCAAAGAAACAATCAAAATTTAAGTATACATACGGGGAAGTTGCGCAGTTTTGCCGTATCTGTTCTTACTGGCAGTTTTTAACCCAAAGCTTAAAGTACAGGAAATGAGAACTCCAATGGGTCCTCATGGCTGGTCTCTCATGTTTTTGAGATTAGCTTTCATTTCAGTCTCATCTTTTGAATTGCCTTGTAATTGCAGATAGATGATACGCCCAAATCAACTCTTGGAGACGGCAAACCTCAAAGCCCCTTTGTGGCGCGATTCGCCTCACCAGGCAGGTTGGTAGCATGAAATTTTTTTCACTCTGGTTCTGGTTCTGTTTTTGGTTTTGGTTTTGGTTCCCACACGACATTGTTCATTGCTAGTAGAGTAAAAGAATAAGGAATGTGGAATTAGAATCAGTAATACAACACCTTGAATCACTGTAAGCGTTTATAATACTGAATCATTTCCTTTTTTAATCTCTATTAGCGTTAATAATATGAATCAGTTTTTCTTAACGCTAATTTAGTAAGCAATTACAAATTGTTCATGTCATTTGGATCTAAATTAGAATTTATGACACTAAAAATCCCCGTGCCGTATATTTTGCTTATAGCGATTCAGGTGTAATTAAAGGCTGGGTTTCTGTCCGTTGCTTTAATTAGTGTTGTTAACGCTATTTTATTTGGGCCGAAGGGACAGTAGGCCAAATCAGTTGTGTTGGCTTGTATAGTGATGAACAATGTACTGTTCCCTTCACTGGTTCTCTACTCCAGTTTTGTACTTGAGAAAGAGTGAAGTTGAGCAAATAAAGTGGCAGGTGGGTGGGCAGAAATGCAGGCAGGAAGTCCTCAGTGTGGTGGTTAGACCAACGACAAGCCTCAAATTATCCTTCTTTGAGGTAGAAAAAGAGTCACGATGAGTCACCAAGGGCCAAATTTTAGGCATAAGTCAGTCTGTTTGTATGCATTTTTCAAGGTGGTGTTGTTGCTGATTGTATGTACTTTCCTTTGTTTTTTGCGAGCTTTGTGAGGCGGAAATCAATAAGACTTTCCAGAACTTGGGCCGATTTTTTTTATGTTCTTGATTCTTTTACAGGTGAAGGATGTCACTGATTTCGGATCAATAACGGATGCTGCGAAACTTTTATTGCCTCGTAAGTTTTTTTGGTACCACGAACTCAATATGATTAGTTTTAAGAAAAGACAAAATATTGAGTCACTGGCAATGGTTTAAGTCACTCTGAAATACTGAGTTTTTGTGACTAAACCTTTCTGATGTGTTTCAAGGCAATTAGCTATCAGTGACATCCACTTATAACTGTACCTCTTATAATCTAATATTCTCCACTTGCATTATGTATAATATATGAATGGGAAAGTCTACCAGGAACTTTACTATTGGTATGTTTATTGACCTGAGGTTGAACCCCAGAACGTATGAGGTGTCATTTTAGGCTACAATTTTGCGTTGGTTTTTATGCCTGAAACTATTCTGGCCTAATAGATGTCTCTGGAACATACTCTATGTTCGTCTTTTCTAAATGCCGTAAGGTTTTCGAGAGCTAGAATTTGGGAGCGAGCAAGGTACAAAATGCAAAAGGTGGGGATGGAACCTAAAGGGCTTTATACACCATTTCTATCACGACACTATACAGAATTAGAGTTGAGAGACTAAGCGTAAAAATATACATTCCTCATTTTTGTAGTTGAAAAGCCACCTTCTGTGACTGCTTGTAGTCTGCATGCCAATTTTTTTTTAACACTGCGGTCTAGATATGTAAAATTGGTAGATGGTAACAAACGTATTTTACTAGTCTTAGTTGAACTTGAAGTTGGTCAAATAAATTATAAAGAATAGGAAGGTGGATCAGACTAATTATGGTGAGAGGTATAGCTGAAAATGTAGCTTTAAAGCTGGTGGAAACTCCATATGTTCACATATGTTCATATGTTTATGTATGTTCATATATTCACATACATTCCTATACATGGCCATAAGTATTCATCTGTTGCCACGTAAGTGCATATGATCCCATGCAAAGGAATGGGGTTTCTGTGGCTGCCAGCTGGCGCAAGGGTTTTGGCTTCTCGGCAGTATTCCAACACGCCTGGGAAAGTTGCAAGGTGGGACTGTTTCCTTCTCGCCCTCGTCCTCTCTCTACCTCTCCCTCTCCTTCTCCCATTAAACTCTTTCCATGCGCATTAATGCTTTTGGGTTGTGAAAAACTCACTCTTACGAAGACATTGCTGAGAATTGTTACTTGGTGATTTTCTCTCCGTTTTTGGAGGAATTGCTCATAATTGAGCTTGTTGGACAGAAAAACTTGGGAGTTCTGATTTATGGGGATGTTAATAGATGGTCAATCATGGGTTTGGGCCTTCTTTTTATGTTCAGGAATTATTATTTGTATGAATTCATCGCTCAAGGAATGCATGCAGCCTTAGGTGCGGCAGTGGCTAAGGGACAGGTATGGAACCATCCTTTTTTTTGGTGGGAGTTTTTAGGCTATACCAACATAGAGGGAGAGAGAGAGGGAGGGAGGGAGGGAGGGAGGGGGAGAGAGGGAGAGAGAGATCATTACTGTTTCGTTTTGTTAATTATATCCTTGGTATTCTACATTATTGCTTGTGCAATAAACTCGAGTGTCGTCTTCCTCACTAACTCGTGGTCGTTATAAAGGAGATTTATCTACACCGTCTAGAAAAGTCTTCTGATCAGTGCGAGAAATTGGAGAAACGTAATACTGTTTTGTTTCCCCTTCACAAGAAATGATTGACCGTAAAGTGAGTATATTTTTTCTATGATTACTGTCAAGAAAACTTATCATTTTCATCTGTGATTACTAGTGTTGTGTATCCAAGGCCCCTTGCCGATATTCGATATGTATTTAATTTTGAGTACCCGATAATCGATATATCGCTGCGATATATCGAGAAGCTCAATATCACGATATTTAGCTGATATATTGGCCGATAATTCAATATATTTTTATCTCGATATATCGAAGTGACGTTTGGTCAAAAATAATTGCGAAAGGCGCCCCCCCTCCGTGGCGCACGCTCAGTTGGGGATCTTCCGTATGATTCTCTGTACGATTTACCGTGCTATTTACCGTACGATTTACCGTACAAAAGCTGTACGGACCCCTACATCCTACCAAATGTTTTGCGATAATTTTTGTTGGTCCCGGAGCGATATATCCTCTGACCGTTCGATATTCGATAATTTTTTACCCGATATACAACACTAGTGATTACCTTCAAGAAAGATAATGTTTTAGGTCAAGGATGACCGTCAAGAAAACTTGAAACTTTTGTCAGCGATTATGCTGAATTTGCCCATCAATTCTGTGTCCTCTGTTTCAACCAAGCGATAGATTTCTACTTTGAATGTAGAATCAATTTTTTCGCATTAAATCGTTTACACTCACAACTATATGCTCATTATCTCCATCTCAACTTCATGTTTGTAGTAAACCTAGGTTTAAGACAGTCTAAGACTGTTTACGAAAATACCTCGGATATATCGGGACAAGTTTATGCTTAGAACAAAAAGGGAAAAAAACAACCAAACAAAAATAATAAAAAACAATTGTGGCATTCAGTCACACTTTTATTGAAATGTCATGACTATACGCTTAGATCAAACAAAAAACAAAAAAAAAACAAAAAAAAACAGTTTGGCTGTGCCGTTAACAAGATGTGTGTCTGTGAATAAACATGGTGTGCAGGTATACGTGGTGGGAGCCACGACTTCAGAAGACCAATGGAGGGCGGCCGCAGGGCGTCTGAGAACATCGGTCAAAGCTTTTTCTCTCGTTATTTAACTTATAATGACATCTTCAACGTTTTCTGTGCAACGTTTTCTGTTCAACTTTTTCCGTCCCCGTTGACTAATTTAAGTTGTTGTACTTTGTCTAGGTTTTTGTTTTTCCGTTATTGGTCTTCCTTTTAATCGTTGGAAGGGAATTCCCACTCTTACGTTTTAAATTAAAAAAGGGAGAGTAGTGACCGTTATTTTTTGTCTTCTCTCACGGGACGGATGTGGAGTGATGTTCTCTTAATGTCATTTGAATGTCAAAAGGGTTGAATTTCAAGTTCAGCAAATAGTGTTATTTTGCGATCATTTTTTTATTTTTATTTTTGGGTTGATGCCCGCAATCCATTTTTGACAGATTAAGTAATGTCGTTTGATAAAATTTTGGCTCCCTTTGTATTAAACATTATTAGCGCTGAACAAAATCTCTTGGTATTCCAAACAAATGAGATTGTTAGTGTCTTATCATCGAGAAGCTGTGCTCGATTGTCATTTCACATATTTTTTCTTTTCCATTCTGTTTCTGGTTTTTCGTCTGTTTGTGGTCGGGATACTAGCCGTGATTTGTGTTTGTATGGAGTCTTTCTTAAAATCTGTGGGTTAGAGTGAATTCATGCAGTGATAAATGGAAAAAAGTTAATTCACTTGATGAAAGGTTTTTTGTTGTTTTAAGTTAAGGTAAAGCATGTGTAAATAAATAATAAATAAATCGTACTAATTTGTAGGAAGTCCATATCTGCCTATGCCCCAAAACATAGTCCAGTAAATGAGTTACTTGACAGAAAAATATGTCAACAAACTCAAGGAAGTCTCGTAAATCTCCTCTTGTTCAAACTTGGAAAGATGTGGACAAAACTTGAATCCGTTTAGCTATAAAACGGGTATGAGAGGTCATAGCACAGTAAAGCGTAGGTCCTGTTCAAGTAACAAAAAAAAGGAGAGAGAGTCGAGGGTGGGAGGTCGTGTGTTTTGTTTTGTCAATTACTAGAAGTGCATACGTTAAATGGGGAACACAGGAAAGTCTCCGTCATGAAATGGGTTGTTGGCCGTAATTCTAACAAGTGAATCGGTTTGTCGACACGCCCAATTTTAAATTATCGTATCGATTCGCGGGTAGACGAATCAGAGGTCGCAAAAGTCAATATTTTAAAAAACTGAAACCGACCGTTTTTTTTTTTTCAAAATCTGAGTATCCGACGCCTGACCGGGTTATGTCACGCTCCACAATTGTTAACCGTTAACCGAAACGCGTTTTCGAAAATGAAAGTTAACCGAAACTCGATTTCTTGCGACTAGCAGTACCCGCCCGTACCCGAATAAGTACAGAATTAGTGGTACATCTCCCGTATACCTTCCACGATAACAAGAGTACAAAGTACAATAATGCTGGATAGTGTGGACAGTACAAAATTTTCGATTTTTCTCGTTTTTTGCTTACCCGACCGTAACAGATTTTTTTTTTTTCCCTGTGAATCAACCGCCCGAATCCGCCCGGTCCCCCAAATTTGGCAACCGAATCCGTTCCGGAACCGACGCGGGCGGTCGGTTAACGGTCGCTCACGGTTTCGGTTGACCGTTTGCGACCTCTGAGACGAATCTCAGGGCGGAGGTGTATGTTCCGCTACAGTTCCTTTTATTTTCGGGTCGGCAGCTTATTTTGTACGACGGTTGCACGCGTAACTACACCACCAACCGTTATTAGTGTTAAAGTTTTTTTCGCCACTAAAACATCTTTTCCCCGTGCACACTTGTCGGATTGTCAATCCAATGGTTGCTATTGGAAGGCAAGATTCTCACCTTCCTATTGGCGGTCTCCGATAGACAAATAAGACACGTGTGTACGACGAGAAGATGTTTTAAGTGGTGGAAAATAACTTCAACACTAGTACGGTTATTTATGTACCGCCGATCAATTCAAAATGGCATTTCCGGCCTCGGAACGAGCAGCCACGAAAAGGCCCCATTTCAAATGATTACAAAAAAGCCTTGTTGATGATTGGATCAGAGGATAATACACGACGCATGCGAATATCAAAAGTTCGAATCTTTCAAGCGTGTAAACTAGACAGGATATTGGGATTGCTTTGAGCCGTCAATTTTAGATTGACGATATTTTTTTTACACGTAGTGGAAAATCTGGAGCTGGACATTCGTCGGTTAGATTTGTACTTTTCTAAGAGACGATGATTTTATGAAGTACAGTAGCCATTCTGACATGTCACATAGAATGATGTGAAAGGTTCTCAGTAAAAGACTCTCAATCTGCAGACGTGGCGCGAAGCGATCAGTTCCATGTGATAGGTACGCAAAACCAGATTGCGAAACATATACCACCGTCCTCAGTTTCCCCTTACGATGACGCTGCAAAGAGTACGCGCCACCGCGCGGCCCCTCGGAAATCATTTCTGACCGTTCAGATCTTGGCTGCTCGATCCTGTCAATCGAGTACAGATAAAGCCGCGCCACCTGCACTAAAGCATCTTCAGCCGTCAATATTTCGTTCGTGACCGTCCGATCATGGAATGCTGGCAGTCCAGATGCTGGTCGTCCTTTTCAAGCAGTACATAACCGGTCGTCGTTTTTTAGCCGTTCGATGAAGTCTTACTAGTAGATGATTGTCAGCCGTCCTTTTCTAACAGTTCATTTGGCGTCGTTTTTTAGCCGTTCGATGACTTTTGAAGAGCAAATTTTAGACGGTCGCTGTCAAATCTTCACGTCCTGTCATATTCGGCGGATAATTATTGCAATCGACGGTAAACCTAAAATTTGTTTGTCTTCTTCCTATTTCAATTATTCCTATTTAAGTTTTTTACTTTTCCTTGACTTCTTACTTCAAACACTAATACCCTAAAAAACCCTAAAACGCTCAATTATCATAGAAAAATATAAATTTATATATTATAGGAAAGAAAAAAATGACAATTTTCATTCTCTCTTCCCTTTTTCTTGCGTTCAACTGGCCATTTATCCTATTTTGTTTTTTCTGATTTTAAGATTGTGCATCGAGGATCGTCGAATATCTTTTTTTGTCGTTTGTTTCTCTTAAAAAATGAATCCCATGTACGGAATCTTTCACTTTTGTTTTATGTCTGTTTACGCTTGACTTAGAAGGAAGGGGAAGGAGGGAGGGAGAGGGAGAGGGAGAGTGAGATGGAGAGTGAGAGGGGGGGAGAGTGTGGGTGGGATTACTTGTTTTTTTTTCTTTTTCCTTAATTTTTTCGTTATTATTATTATTATTTTTTTCTTTCTTTCTTTTGCTGATGTGAGAATTTTTGGTTTTGTCGCATTCATGCAGAAACAGACAAAAGCTGTCGCATTCATACAATCCGAATAGGACAAAGACGGCCTCTAATATCCGAGTCAGCAACCAGACAAACGTAATAAATGTGGGTCTAAACCTAAAAAAATAAAAAGATAAATAGAAAAAGGACAAATAGGAAAACACAAAATAAAGGAAAATTCTCCCCCTCTTCCCCTCTCCTCCTCTCCCCCTCTCCACCTCTTCCCCCCTCTCACTCTCTCTCTCTCCACCCCTCTCCCTCTCTCTTCTTCTTGGAAAAGTGTTACAAAAATGGGTACAAAGGGAAGGAAAGGTAATTAGTCGATAGCCAATAGTGAGTGGGAATGGGGGGAGGGGAGGGGAGGGGAGGGAGGGGGAGGGAGAGGGAAGGGAGGGATGAAGAGGGAGGAGGGGAGGGATAGAGAGGGAGGGAAGGTGGAGGGACGGAAATGTGGGGAAGGGTCGGGGGAGAAGGAGAGGGGGAGAGATGAGGAGGAGGAGAGAGAGACCCGGGAGAAGTGTCGGGGTTTATTTCTTACTTACTTCATTTACTTTATTTATTTATTTGCTTATTTTGTCTGTTCTTTATGTGTGTTTATATTGGAGTTTAGACGGCGGAAAAGTGTCAAAAACCGACCCTCGACCGTTTAATCGTCGAGCTCGAGGCCGAAAAAGAAGCTCACGAGGTTTCCAAAAATAAAGTGGATCGGATTCAAAAAGATTTGGATATCTCTTTAGAAGGATGGGAATTAGCGATGGAGGTCGAGCGAAAAATCGCAAAAAACTTACGATTGGAAAATTTGCAACTTGGACAAGAAAACGAAATTTTATGGAAAAGAATTTCCCGGAGAGGTTAAAAAAGGATAGAATTTTCTATCATTATTTGAGAAAAAAATATGATTGTTATGCATCAACCTTTGTATAGTTTTGTAAAGATAGTAAAGTAAAGATAGATTTTATCAAAAAAAAAAGGGTGAATGGTAAATGTGTTCGAAAAGGAAAAAATGAAATATATAATATTTGATTTTAGTGGTCGATGTGAGTTTTTTATTTGAGGTTATTTGACACTAAAGGTACATGTATATTATATTTTAGGGAAATAATTTGTTTTTTTTAGTATTGTTTGAGCTCTTAATTTTTTTCTGTAGTTATTACCCTTACACATGTTTTTCTTTTCAGTAATTGTATCTTTTGCTTCCGCACACCTCTCTCTCTCTCTCTCTCTCTCTCTCTCTCTCTCTCTCTCTCTCTCTCTCTCTCTCTCTCTCTCTCTCTCTCT
>JBBHKE010000045.1:18354-117435 GCA_037447655.1 Zygnema cylindricum | reverse complement strand
CCTTTTTTTTTTTTTTTTTGTTACCATTTTTTTTTTGTTACTGTGTCCTCAGATGATATATCGTTGTCATCCTTTCCTAATAAAGCCTTACCATTGGTGGTCTTGGTAATAGAGTATGGTTCCATGTCCTTCGTGAGTTTGATTTTTTTGTGCCATACCGTGGATCGCTATTAGGGTTAAATGTTTTTTCCAGCTCTTAAAACAGCTTTCTCTGTGCACACCAAACAGATCGTCAATCTGATGATCGTGATTGAAAGGTACAGTTCACTCTCACCTACCGATTGGTGGTGTCCAATCGAATATCGGACTTGTACAACGATTTTTTTTTTTTTTGAAGCTTTGAAAAAAACATTTACTCCAAATGAAATCCTTGGTACAGATTCTTTTTCGCAGTGTTTTTAATTTCTAGTTTTTGCTGGCTATCGTTTGTTCGCTTTTTCAGCATTTTCGTTTATCCTTTTGTTTCCATCCCCTCAGATACTTTACCTTTACCATCACGCTTTCTTAATAAAGATTACTATTATTGTCTTAATGTAGAAAGGAGTTCTTTTAGTTCTGGTGGAACTCGGAAACTGACAACTTTTAGGGTTAACTATTGGTACATCATTGTTCCTACACCACTAATCGTTATGAGTGTTAAAGTTTTTCGCCACACAAACAATCTTTTCGTCGTGCACACTTGCAGATTGTAAATCAGATGGTTGCTCTTAAAAAGCAAGATTCTCACTTTCCTATTGGCGGTCTCCGATTTACAATCTGACAAGTGTGCACGAAGAAAATATGTTTTAAGTGGCCAAAATAACTTAAACACTATCAATGTTTAGCAGAGGAGCATTACTGGCCAGTAATCACAACAATTTGTACAATTTGCTGTATAATTACTGTCAATACTGGTCAGTTATACCAATAATAGCGCCCATATATTTACCCTATTTAACTCCCAGAGTATTGATAGAAAACGTAACTACTTTGAGCCTCTTAATACCTGGTAATAAGATGTCCACAAATCACTTCAAAACATCATATCATACCATAAAAAATGGAGATTCCCAAATATACCTTCGTTTTGACCCAAGTAAAAAAAAAATCAATTCGATATCATTATAAGATGCACAAAGGTGCAAATCTTTGACATTAAACCTCCCAAACAAAATAAATGGGGATCCATCTCCTTGAAGAAACTAATTTAGAAACTATTTTTTTCAAAAAGCTTCTCAAGCAATGCATAAACTAAATCACTTGTTCTATGTAAAGCTTCTAGCCTAAACAAAAACTAGTCCAAAATATATCTTCTAAAGCTTTAGCTGAAACTAAAAAAAATCTTGAGTTTTATGTAATATATTCCCACTAGTCGTATTCTGTAAAAACATTAAACTTTGTCTAATAACAACTAAAGAATCGAAGACGATATGAAAAACTTTCGCGAAAATACTTTATTCTGTATAGCTCGAAATCTCCAATTTTTAACGATTTTGAAATTTGAAAAAGTTGAATGTAAATAAATCAATTACATGAAAAAACGCTTAAACTAACTGATTTTTCTTGTGCATATCGAGGAGTGAGGGAATTTTTAATTCCCAACAGATGCTAGTATCATATTACAATATTTCACATTATTTCAAATCTCATTAGCCGTTTCCTCACATCGACTAAATAATGAAGTATTGACTCACTTAAACCTGTTTCGAGTAAAGATGCAAATCCAGACAAAATCTCCCACGACTATAGCAAGAGAGTTAAAAACGGACAAAGATTCTTAACTGAAATAGAAATCAATTGACGCCCAATCGATCACTACAGTTGCAAAATTGCATTTTGGCCATAATGATAACCTTTTCCCGAGTCACGTAAAGTTCACTAATAATAATAACTGCCACTGCGGAAAACAAATTAACGCTCCGATGCTTTAATTTCATGCTATTTCCTATTGTTTTTTAAGTTGCTTTTTTAGAAGCTTTTCTAGAATGGTTTTCTTTTCTCTTTGAACCTTTTTTTCCTACCTTGGATTACCTCAGACTCGTAGCCGGAATACTACCGAACGAAAACGATTGTTGCGAATCGTAACTATTGTAATTGACGGGCGTGGGAAGCTCTGATTCGTCGTCTGATTGTGCTTTTTGAACCTCCCATTCAACTCTACGCTGTTGTTCTGGTCTTGGTACCTCTAACAAATAAGAACAAGAAGACATAGTGGGTCGAAGGGATGCTTGAGTTTGAAGACACTCCAAAGCAGTTTGAAAAAAAAGTTCCATTTCCGATTCTTGAAAACCGGTAGAAACGAGGTAAGGGTCAAGAAGTTCGTTTTGCAGTCTCTTTTCTTGCCATAACAAGGCGACCTGGAAAAACACAAATTGCAAATAAAATGTAAATATAAACAAAAAAAAGAACAAAAGTAAAAAGTTTTCGTTCGGCACGTGAGAGAGAGAAACCGAAGTTTGTTTACTTTTTTGTTTACTTTTTCGTTCTTTCTAAGTCTTTTGATATGCCATGGACATGAATTAAACCTTAACACTAAAAAATAAAAATAAAACGCCATAAAAACCACAAAAATCCTTCCAAATACCCACTTTACGAATTCCAGGTACCCAAAAACCCAAAAGACCAGAACCCAAAAACCCCAAAACCACAAAAACCTCAGAAACCCCAGAAAACCAAAACCTTCAAAACCCTTCCAGTCAAAAATCCCTATACACCCAAAAACCCTAAAAACCCCGAACGCTTCCTAAAGCGCCAAATACCCAGACAACCCTAAAACCTTAAAAAAAGAAACTGACCCAGTCTCGTAGAGTGAGGGCTCTCTCTTCCTTCTCCGGATGCTTCATGAGTTTGGGAACGCTGGCCCCCGAGAGAAGCTCCAAAAGCACCACTCCGTAGGCGTAGACGTCCGTCTTTTCTGACGTTGTTCCACTGGAGATGTACTCTTTTCGAATTCACGACCACCAATCACGTTCCCCAAAAACAATTTTTAACATCTTGTTGACATAGGAACATCTTTCTTAACATCACCAAATCAAACCAAACCAAACCAAACCAAACCAATAAGGATGATTTCTGACACCGTCTAGAGTCATTAGTGTAAGCCTCACAAAGTCGTATTTCCTGTAAAACTTTAATCTCCTCACACCTGATTAAAACCACAATAATTACTGAACTCACACTGTATCATACTTCACATTATATGAAATAATAATCATTGAACCCACACTATTGAGGGAAAAATTATTGAACTCAGACTATATGAGGTAATAATTGTTGGACTCACGCGATATGAGGTAACAATTGTCGAACTCACACCATGTGAGACACTAATCATTGAACTCACAGTATATGAGGTAATCATCATTGAAATCACACAAAAATGTGGTAATAATAGTTGAACTCAAGCTACAAGTGGTAATTCCAGCCACGTTTTCACTACCCGGTAACAATTATTTGGCCGCACTATTTTTCCATCCATACTAAATATGAATCAGCATTAATGGTGGTAAGACTGGGCATAATTCAAATTCAGATAAAGTTTGAACCATACTGGACCATGGCAGTTTTATGCCATTCAGTTTGACCTTAGTTTTGAGATTTCTTTTAACCAATTTTCACTTATTAGCTCAGTTAAGATACTTTTACCTTTTAAAATACATTCAGGTTAAACAAGATTCGGGTTAAGTTCCCTAATGAGTATTTTAAACATTAAATTCCTATACCCCTCCATATTGGGAAATCAATTAATCGAACCATTCACAATATTCATTTTTGTATAGGGATATGGTTGTCCACATTTCCTACTATAATGTGACAATTACTAAACATTTTTATTACAAGTTCTACGTAATCTAATTTGTAGGTTTTAAACCAAGGATTCCTCAAAAAAAGGACAGCTGAACTCTCGTCCTATGCCTACCTTTCTTCTCCCTTTCTAGGACCTTTCTTGTTTCTAGGTTTCCAAAAATTGTGTTTTTCAAAAAGACATATATACCAATTAAACAAAAACATTGTACCCATTCATAAACAACATACCTGGAGCCAAATAGCCATATGTACCCCTCACTCTTTGTTTATCCCCTATTTTCCCACTCGTATCTCCTTCTCGAGCCAGACCAAAGTCGGCGACAACCGCCTCAAATCTCGCCGACAATAGCACATTTGCCGCCTGTTTTGTTTTTTGTACCCCAAAATATGCAATATTTTTTTTACCCATTTGAAGAAAATCAAGTTAGTTTCAATATACCCATCTGAAGAAAATAAAGTCAACGTCAATAAACCCATATGAAGAAAATCAAGTTAATTTCAATACACCCTTTGAAGTAATGCAAGATAACTTAATATATGGTACCCATTTGAAGTAACTTAATTTAGTTTGATATACCCATTTGAAGTCATTCAAGTTGAATCAAGTAAATACGCATAAAAATGACACTATTTAATGAGAAACTAACACTATTTTTTCCTTTCCGTTTTTCTTTAACGAACTATAAAATGAGAACCAAATGAAGGTCAAGGTTGTGCTTGTAATAAACCAAAAAATGCGATAAAACTCTTGTAAAAACAAAGATTATAATAAAAAGAGATGTACAAATGTAAGGATTTGGAGATTACAAATCAACACAAGTAAACAATGTTACCGTATACAACGCAATATTATTTTAGTGATTTTTTCAACAATACAAAAATATATAACTTTGTACAACATATATTCAAGAAATTGACAATTCTACTTTAAGAAATTACTTGGTATTGTAAAACATACCATCAAGAAATTGTCAAATTCCTTTCCAAAATTACTTCTTTTACCTTAACATCTCTATGTACAATCTACGCTTCGTAACACACCTTCAAAAAATACGACAAAAAAAAAACCTTTTACCATAATATCTGTGTATAATCTAGAGATAGTCACACATCTTCAATAAATTGACGATTTACCAAGAAAATAAAAGCTTTTCTTAAAGAAATTAGTTGTTTTTTACCTTAATATCTCCATGTATAATCTTGGGATCACAAGCTTCATGTAAATATGCGAGACCTTCGGCGGTCCCGACAGCTATTTTTCGTCGTGTCGCCCAATCAAGAGGACTTCGAGGGGAGTCCGGGCCAAGATCTGAAAAAAAAAGGAAAATAAACAGATAAACGATAAGTAATAAAAAGATAACAAACCCTTTTGACAAAAGAAGGGACAGGAAAGCCCATAGTACGGAAAAAAAGAGGGAGAGGGAGAGAGAGAGAGAGAGAGAGAGGAGAGAGAGAGAGAGAGAGAGAGAGAGAGAGAGAGGAGAGAGAGAGAGAGAGAGGCAGAGGGGGGAGAAGGGGGACAGGGAGGAGGAGGAGGAGGAGTCCGCGCCAAGATCTGAAAAAATAAACCGATAAAAAAAAACCAAACCCTTTTGACAAAAGAAGGAACAGGAAAGCCAGTAGTAGGGAAAAAGAGTGGGACAGGAGGGAGAGGGAGAGGAGCAGGGGGAGGGGGAGGGGGAAGGGGAGGGGAAGGGAGAGGGAGAGAGAGAGAGAGGCAGAGGGTGGGGGAGAGGGAAAGTGAGAGGGAGAGGGAGAGTGAGAGGGAGAGAGAGAAGTAGAGTAGAAGTAGAGGGAGAGGTAGAGGGAGAGGGAGGGAGAGAGAAAGCACTAAAATTGGATTGTAGAGAACGGAGAGGGAAGAAAAATGACCTCCAGAAAGAAAAAAAAGTGGATAATGAGATTTGGATGAGTAGAGGAAGGAAGATAAGAGAATTGTACCAAAGTGGCTCTAAACCTATAGTAACCGCGTTCATTAACCCAACGAAACCCTCTCAAAACCTTCCCAAAACCCTCTCAAAACCCTCCCAAAGCCCTACAAATCCCCTCCAAAGACCCTCCCAAATCCCCTCACAAAAACCCTCCAAAAACCCTTCCAAACCCAGCCATTAACCGTTGCCCTTCCCACGTACCCAATCTCTCTGCGAGCGATCCGTTGGGCATTAAGGGTCCCACTATGAGCCTCTCCCTCCTCTCCACACAGAATCCCTGCACTCGCAGCACACTCCGGTGGATGGCCCGGCTCATGACGCTGACCTCCCTCACAAACTGGGCCTCGGCCACACTGCTGCGACGACCACGGACCTGCCGGGAAAGAGAAATCAACAGTTTGTTCCGGGAAGGAAAAGAGAAACCGGCGGTTGGTTGGTTTGTTTGTTTGTTGAGGTTTTTGGTTTGTTCGTTTGTTGAGGTTTGTTTGTTTCAGTTTTTGTTTCGGTTTGTTTCAGTTTGTTTCAGTTTGTTCGGTTTGTGTCAGTTTGTTTCGGTTTGATTTGGTTTGTTTCGGTTTGATTTGGTTTGTTTCGGTTTGTTTCGGTTTGTTTCAGTTTGTTTCGGTTTGTTTCGGTTTGATTTGGTTTGGGTTTCGGTTTGATTTGGTTTGTTTCGATTTGTTTCGGTTTGTTTAGGGTTTGGGACACGATGTGGTTTCGGATTGAAAAAGGATATGGTTTCGGATTGAAAAAGGATATGGTTTCGGATTGAAAAAGGATATGGTTTCGGTTTGAAACACAGTATGGTTTGGATTTGGAAGACGATATGGTTTCAGTTTGGAAAAGGAAATAGATTCGGTTTGGAAAAAGATATGGTTTCTATTTGGAAAAGGATACGGTTTCGGTTTGGAAAACGATTTGGTTTCAGTTTGGAAAACGAGTTGGTTTCGGTTTACTACTTGATATGGTTCCAATATAAAACACGGACCAACAGATTGTTGGGCCTGTCCTGAACCTGCCAACGAACAGGAATCAACAGTTTGTTTGTTTGTTTCAGTTTAGACACGATATGGTTTCAGTTTAAAACAGGACTTAGAGTTTGTTCGGTTTAAACAACGATCGACAGATGGTTTTTCAGTTTAAAACACAAATAGACAGTTTGTTTCAGTTTAAAACGCGATCGACGGATGGTTTCAACTTTAAACGCGGATTGAGTTCAGCTTAAAACATGGATCAAAAATTTGCAATTTCAGTTTAAAACAGGAACAAGCCTTTGTTATTTTAGTTTAACGATGACCAACAGATAGTTTTCTGGTTTAAAACATAGATAAGACGGTTTCTTTCAGTTTAAAACATGGACCAATCGACGGATGGTTTTCAGTTTAAAACACAGAAAGAGCGTTTTTCAGTATGGGATTTTCTTACCCGAAGTCTCTTAATGGCCACGACCTCCTCCGTCTCTCCCAGCACCCCTTTATACACCTGACTCGCCCCTCCCTCTCCCACCAGATTGTCCCTCGAAAAGTGACATGTGGCACTCTCCAACTCGCTGAGAGAGTACCGCTGGAGATGCCCCGAGTATCCCGCAAGGGGAGGGTCTGGAGATGGGAGGGAGGGGAGGGAGAGGGGAGGGAGGGGAGGGAGAGAGAGAGTGGGGAGGAGGGAGGGAGAGAGGGGGGAGGGAGGGAGTGAAGGGAGGAGGAAGGGAGGAGGAAGGGAGGAGGAAGGGAGGGAGGAAGGGAGGGGGAGGGACAGAGGGAGGGGAGGGAGAGAGGAAGAGAAAGTGAGGTTCAATTACACACTCAGAGAAAGCAAGGAAATAGAGAACGCTATCTCCCTCTACATCTGCCTCTACCTCTACCTCTACCTGTCCCCCCTGACCTCTGTCCCCTCTCTCCTGTCTCCTGCGTCCTGTCCCACCCACTTCCCCTCCCTCCCCTCTCCCATCACCCCTCTCCACTCCCCCTCTCCCTCCCCACTGTCATCCAAAACGGAAAAAGTGAATATGAGGGAAAATTCCCTCCAAGATGTGGAGTGGTGACATTCCCGATGTTCGTCACTAAACAATTTTCGGAAGTAAATAATAAAGTCTATTGTTTAAATAATGAGATCAATAATTGGAAAATGGAATCTAAAGCTACTCCAGAAATACTACACCGCTACTCGTTATTAGAGTTAAAGGTTTTTTCGCCACTTTAAACATCTTTTCTTCGTGCACACTTGTCAGATTGTCAATCCGATGGTTGCTATTGGAAGGCAAGATTCTCACCTTCCTATTGGCGGTCTTTGATTGACAACCCGACAAGTGTGCACGAAGAAAAGATGTTTTAAGTGATGAAAAAAACTTTAACACTAATACCGAGTGTAGTAGAGTATGATGAGCAAGCAAAGGGTTATAGAATTTATGAATCTTCGTAGGATCTTCGAAGTAGAGAAGAAAAGATAGCGAGGAATGTCGTAGTTAAAGATGAAAGTAGAACCACTGATATGTTTGGTCAGAAAAGTTATAATCGTACACCCAAAGTGATAATTGTACACCCAAACAGGAGTATAGCATAAGATCTTCGAACCTGAAAGACTGCCAGTAATTTTTAAAAGAAAAGTCAACTCCAGTCAAAGGTCCAGATAAAACTCCAGAGGAATGAGAAGAAGAACCAATTGCTACAGGCTCAGAGGACAAACCGGAACCAACGGAAAAAAAGGGGAGACTTGAAAGTAGACCAATGAAGGAAAAAAAAAATGTTTGGGCCAGAAAATAAGAGTTTTGATGCAGAAAAAAAGAGTTTTGGGCAGGCCAAAAAAAAGGGTTTGTACCTTCGGTCTCGGGAGAAGGAAGCTCTGTTTTTGGAACTTCTCTCCGAAAGTAGCGAAAATAGGCGAAGAGAGAGAGACCCAAAAGAATAAGAAGTCCAAAAATCGATCCCAAAATAATTCCCACGAGAGTGGTAGAGTCAGAAGGAGAATTCGAACTCGCAGAAACAAGTGGATCTGGAGAGAGAGAGAGAAAGAGAGGGGGAGAGGAATCGGAATGGATGGACTGAATGGAAGAAAATGGAAATGGACCTTGAAAGAACGATTAAGGAGAGGGGGATAGGGAAGGGGAGGGAGAGGGAGAGGAGGGGGAAGGGAGGGGGAGAGAGAGAGGGATACCTGCTTTGCAGCCAGTTATATTAAGGTACGGGTTTCCGTAAAAGCTGCAAACAGAGAGTGCTCCTCCCGTAACCATTATTTGTGTGGATCCAAAATTAAATGTATCTTCAAGGAGATTCTTACAAGATTTTTGCTTTTTTATTCCTTTGGGATTTTTAATCCGACTCACAATGGATCCCTATTTCATAACAGCATTTTTATTTTTAACTTTTGCCAAGAAAAAAAGCTTGTCCACTCTATTTATGGTAAGCGATGCGGCATCGTTAGTGCTTTTATAGTGATGAAAGTTTAAATAATTTTTCCACAAGGTGTTCAAGAATTATGACAACCCCCCGTTGCAAAGTGCCTAAAATTATGAGCCGAAATGTTCAAATGGCTCACAAGTTTTGTACATTCCGCACACCAAAATTAGTGTGGAATATCAATCTTGTACACTCCACACACCGTAATTAATGTGAAGTACGATATGTGAACATTTTTGCACATTCTAAATACCAAAATTACTGTGGAGTGTGCTATGTCAACAATTTAATAAATTTACTTCACCAAAATTAGTGTGGAATTTGTGATGTCAACAATTTTTGTACTGTCTAAACACCGAAATTAGTGTGGAATGATTCCACATTGATTATGGTGTACGGGAGTGTACAGAAAATGTTGACATCACACATTAAAAACTAATTCTGGTGTACGAGATGTACAAAATTGTCGACATCACAGATTCTACCAACTCTAGTGTACAAAATGAACAATATTGTTGACATCACTCATTCCATATTGATTATGGTGTTCGCAGGATACAAAATTGTTGACATCATACATTCCACACTAATTATAGTGTACAAAATGTACAAAATTGCTAACAACACATATGCCACATTAATTATAGTTTAGGAAGTGTAAAAAATTGTTGACATCACACATTTCACACTAATTTTGAGGTTAAGAATGTACGGAATTGTTAAGATCACACAATCCACATTAATTGCAATGTACAGAGTACAAAATTGTTGAGACCACATATTCCACACTAAAACAAAATTGTTGACATTACTCATTCCACTCTAATTCCAATATGAAAAATGTTAAAATTGTTAACATCACACATTCTACACTAATTATGGTGTGGGGAGTGTACAAAATTGTTGAGACCACACATTCCACTCTAATTTTGTGTACATATGTTGGCAAACCGTTGTTGTCCAGTATTTTCAAACTATTGTTTTCCACTCTTTTTTCAAATTAGGAAACGTTGTTTTAAAGAATAGAGGGGAGGCAAGAGAGAGGAAAGAACAAAGAGGAGAGAGGAGAGAGTAGTCAAGAGAGGAGAAAAGAGACGAGAGGAGATAGGAGAAGACAGGAGATGGAAGAGAGGAGACGGGCAAACGATGAGGGAGGGAAGAAAAGAGGAGAGAGGTAAGGGTACATAAGAGAGAGGAGAGTCAGGAAATTGGAGAGAGGAAAGAGGAGAGAGGAGAGAGGAGAGAGGAGAGTGAAGAGAGGAGAAGACACAGGAGAAAAGGGGAGAGAGGAAAAGAGGAGAGGAGTTGGGAGAAAAGGGAGAGGAAACAAGACAGGAGAGAGGAAAAGAGGAGACGAGAGAAAGGGGAGAGGGTACAAGAGAAAAGAGAGGAGATAGGAGAGAGGAAAGAGGAAAGAGATTAGAGGAGAGGAGAGAGGAGAGAAGAGATTGGAGGGGAGAGGAGAGAAGGGATAAGAGAGAGAAGAGGGGGGAGAGGAGAGAGCAGACGGAAGGAGAGAGGAGACAGGAGAGAGGAGAGAGGATACAAGAGAGAGGGGAGAGAAGAGAAGAGAGGAGAGAGGAGAAAGGAGTGAGGAAACAGTAGAGAAGAGAGGGGAGAGAGGAGAGGAGAGAGGAGACTTTAGAAAGGATAAAAGAGACAAGAGAGAGGAGAAAAGAGAGGAGAGAAAGGAGACAGGAGAGGAGGAGAGGAGAGGAGAGAGGAGAGGAGAGAGGAGAGTCCACCTGGAACATTGGAAGTTTGTGAAAGAGAGAGGGAGAGAGCCGCTGAAATTGTTGTAGGACAAGTTTCTGCTCCCCCATTAAACCCCAACTTGAAGAAACAAAAACTGAAAAAAAAAATATAATAATAATAACAAAAAACGACAAAACAAAAGAAAATCAAACCAAACCAAAAAAAAAACCGAGCGACTTCCAAGAAAACAAAATGAAAAGAGGCATTTCGCGAGTTGTTATATCTTTTCATTTTTTAAACGCTTTTTTTTTTGTTTTTCCTTTTTTTTTAATGCTTTTTTTTTGCTCTTTTTCCTTTTTTCGGTAATTGCATATATTTTCAAAACTCTCGCATAAACTTTTCCAATTCAATCTGATGGAGAAAAAAGCCTAAAAAACCTTAAAATGAAATTTCACCATCGATTTGGAAAAAGAATAACACACAGAATAAAAGGAAAAGAACAAGAATAATAAAAGAAAAAGAAGAAGAAAAAGAGGAAGAAAAAGAAAAAAAAGGAGAGAGGAAGAGAGGGAGAGGAAATAGGAAGAGAGAGAGAGAGAGGGGGAGGGAGAGAGGGAGAGAGATTTTTTTGAACTCACAAGTTGACAAGCGGTGGTACGGAAGCGAAAAATTCGGGAATGTTTCCGGAAAAACTATTATTTGCCAAATTTAATTTTACAAGTTTTTGAAGTTGACCGGAAGATGATTCGGGCTGCATGAAAAAAAAAAGGACAAAATAACATAAATACATATACAGTATTGATTATTATATTACTAATTTATTAATATTATCTATTTACAAGGTGTTGACAACAACTGGAAGATGATTCTTTCATTTTTCCTGTCTTTTTTTTTTCTTTTTTTTTCCTTTTTTTTTCTTTTTTCTTTTCTTTTTCTTTTTTCTGTTTTCTTTTTCCTTTTTTGTTTTTCGGTTTTCTTTTTCCCCTCATGGATTTTAGGGTCCTTTGGAACAACTTCTTTACGGTGGGAATTTTCGACAAAACTACGAAGAATTTTTTTACGAAAACTTCGACCAAGATTTTGACGAAATTATTCGACCAAATTTTGATGAAAGAAGTAAATCTCCAAATCGGGAAAAAAAAAACCAATTTGAAACAGAAAATCTTGACGTTCGTAACAATTTTAGAGACAATAAAATCGACAGAAAAAGCCGAAAGGAGGACGTTTCCATGAAATTGTTGTTAAACGATGAAAATGCTTCTCGAATCGAAAAAGGGTTTTTTGAAAACGGTTTTGACGAAAAAGATAAAACAGGAGTGGAGGATGCAAAAATATTCACTTATAATAGTTTAGAAAATGACAATAAAAATGACAATAGTCAAAAGAATAATATGAATTTAGTAAAAATGAGTAAAGAAAGGGAGATTGAAGGCGAAAATATTATTGAAAATGAAAGGTTTTTGGGTTTTCCGGAGGTTTTTGAGAACAAAGGTAATCTGTTAAACCCAAAATTATTGAAGGGTAAGGTTTCAAAAAAAGGCTTTTTTGAGGATCAAGATAGTTTTTTAATAGAAAATAGTAGTAGTGGTTTTGGGGTTTATGGAGTATATGAAAATTTTCAGCCTGTCACATCGGACAAAAGTATGCGACATGACGATTATGTCGATGAAACTTTTGACGATTTGAATCGAAATGTTTTAAAAGGAGTAAAAAAAGTAGAGGAATCAATCAAGGATAGCGAAAATGACAGTGTTAATTTAAGGAAAAGGATTTTTTTTGAAGAAAATAGAGAAAATGGAAGTTATATTTTGGAAAATATCGAAATCGAGAGCTCGAATGAGAAAAGAAGGTTTGTAAATAGTCAAGAAGGAGAAGATCGAAACAATAGAAACAATGGATTTGATGGAAAGGAAAAGCTTAGAAATTCACAAAGTAATTTCTCTCGATTTAATGTGGTTGGAGATAACGAGAGCAGTGAAAATAACAAAAGTACGGAAAATAGGGTTCTTGAGGAGAGGCCTGGGGTACAAGATTGGGACATTCGAAGGCCCATGGATTTCCTATGATGTTTTTGTTGTACTTCAAGTATTTTTTGCTGTACATTTTGTCATGTTTTGGTACTTTGTTTTTGTTTCATCTTTGTTTTATATCCTTTTTGGTTCAGTGTTTTCTCATTGTTCTGCAGTAGAGTTCTAGTACCTTATAAGTGGAACACATAAAAAACTAAACAAACAAAATAATTATAAAGTAAAATAACAAAAATCACTCTCATATACTGCATACTTGATGGCTATAAGAGTTGATAGTAAGACTTTAATAAGAAAGCACGGTGGTAAACCATTTAAACAAAAAAAAAAGAAACAAAAAAATTGCCGAATCTAAAAAACCGAAGCAGGTGGAAGGGACTAAAAGGGAAAACAAGCCGAAATAACCTAACAACAAAAACCATTGAAAGGAAAAACAAGCACAAAAACAACATCAAGATAGCATACCCAAAACCACAACGGTAGTAGAATGAAAAAGGATAGAAGCTTGCACTCGTTGAAAATCTAAAGATAAATGCTGACGATAAAAGAAGTAAGAACAGAAGCAGGAGGGCTCCTCGGGCCCCTCCTCTCGAAAGAACACCGATATCAAAGTACGAAAGAAATCGTCCAAAACAACTCGCAAACAAAAAAATATTTCCACCACCATTGAAATAAAATCGTCCTAATGTCACGATGTGCATAATAGCGCTCTTTCTTCTTATCAATGTCACCACCGACTCCAGCATGTTGAGTCGCCTGGCGAACAACTCCAACAACTCTAACCGAGGTGGGGTTCGCCAAACAATGGCACCAAAAATACAATTATCACCATCGTGCAAAAAACTACCAGTTTGCCGCGAGGGAATAACGTGTGAAGCCTCCGGACGAAAAAAATACTCCCGCTCAAAAGCACAATCGCAATAGTGTCGCAAACAGTGTCATGTACCTTAACCAGTTAAACCCATGGGAGCAACAAAGCGAATGAACACTATCGGGTCGAAGGACATGGTCGCATGAGCAAACGAAAGAGTCGAGTAAAGGTTGAAGAGGGAGGCCAATCCTAAACTTGAGGGCAGTGGTAAATTGAAAAGACGTGGAACGTAGATGGAGAGAATAGGCGTAGCCAACCAGGCTCCAAAACAAGGGTCTTTCAAAAGAGAGACTGGGCACGTGAAATATCAGAGGTAAGTCCCCCGAGAAGCTCAGATCGAATGGCGGCAACAATGTTATCATAAATTAATTCTTGTTACCCACCACTCTAATTCTAAGAAGCGTTTGTTTTACAAAAAGTCATAAATTACTATTTACAACACTATTTAAGCAACCTACAATCAGTCCTATTAAAAAACATTATTTAGTGTAGTTTATCGTAACATAGTATTGACGTTAATAATTCACAAACTCTAGTAGCGATGGGTGGTTCGTTGTATCTCGTGAACAAAAAAAAAGCAATCGAAATTATTATTGTGATTTTTGTGTCATACTTCTATGTTCTTGTAAGAGAAATATGTTTGAATCATTAAGTTTGAGTCACGTCCAAAAACATTATGACCTTTTTTGTCCCTTTTCTACTTTTTTTACGGTTTATTCCAAACCAATTCTTTAAATTCTTCAATGGATTTTTCCGCCCAAATTTCAGATAGAGTATTGTTCTTTGAACATTCGAATGTGTAAGTAAACGGGAGGAACAATTCTCACTATAGAAGTAGCATAGCTTTCAACAAACGTGAAGAGAAAAGGAAAGAAAGTAGGAATGGAAATGAAGGAAAAGGGACGGTAAAAAAGAAAATAACTTTAAGAGAATTACCTAGGTGACATTAAAAATTGTGTCCTTGAAAGTACGACAGAAAATTACAATTGGCAGCAGCGCCACTTTAATTATACTATACAATTCGTCCAAGTAAAAAAACATGGACAAAATTTTAGTCAGTTTACAGAGCGTGAGAACTGCATGAGCAAAGAGAATAACTCATGAAAAGGAAATAGGATTTCCTCCACTTTAGGGACGACTTGGGCCAAAATGGGGACATTATCCACGGTAATACGAGACATGATGGCAGGCAAATGAGCCCTCCGACCGATTAAAAATCCCATTGTCTAATGCGGTGGTGGAGCACACTAAAAACGTTTGTTGTCGAAGTCATTAAGAGAAGAAGAAAAATGGATTCCTCGGGTGTAATGTCAGGGCAAGATATAAAAAGGCGTTGAGCAAACGAACGAGTGAGGATTGCATTTGCAAATTGGGAGTCGGGGAGAGCTTAGGTAGGTCATCACAGTGCGCGATGTCCTCCAACAAAGCATCTGTAACAGCTTGGTTCATTAAGGAGGGGGCGCCGATAGGAAAGCCTAAAGCTTCAATACCCTCTGCTTGGGACGCAATTCAGAAATGCATAAGGACGAGGAAGTCGATAGGTAAACCTTGTGGCCACCAATCCACACATTTAGCGTGAAGGTCCATTAGACAAAAAATGAGGTTGTTTAAATAATTTTGTACTTCACCGAAAAGGCCTACCATAAAAACGCCTACTTTTGAACTATGGTTTCGTCGGTGTCGTTTGGTCCTGTACGGTGGTGTAACATTTTAGTGCGGATACTTTGTGTTAAGTGCTAGTTCGTTGCATGCCGCGAAGTTACAGTTCTTCGTGTCTTGTAAGGCGTGGCGTGAAATGTTCCGCCCACCAATGTGTTTTGTACGGCGCACGTATGCATGTGGATTACGGCGCATTGTGTTTGGTTACTTAGTGGATCTTTCAGGCAGTTTGGTCTCGGTCAGGAGAAATGTACTTTAAGGTATGGAGACAGAGTTTTATCATCAATGGCATTGATCAGAGTTAGCAATCTGAGTGAGTGAGTGAGTGAGTGAGTGAGTGAGTGAGTGAGTGAGTGAAGAAATATTTGGTAAGTGAGAAAAGCTTCAGTAAAATATACTTGTGTTTTGCTGAACTTCTATGTTTTTCGTGAGGGTATGTCCCCATGTACTTGTAACTTAGCGAACTTACTTTGTATTTTAGCGCGGATCCGCCGGACCCGGTTTTCAAGTGTCCCTATATCTGTAAGGACGAAATCGTAACTTACGCTTGTGACGATTGTGCACGTCATCAATACCTGTGACTGTTGTCAACGTCTACAATTTGTGGTCGCACGTTACTTTTTGGAACTGCTTGTGACGTTGCATGTCTTACCGTGACATTGTAGACGCACCGCCTTTCAGCCTGTGCTGTTTCACGGTTGAACACGAGGCGCTTTGCCTTTGCGTCTGCTATCTAGTTGACGTGAAATGGCATCGGAATTTGAAGACCCCTGCAAAAAATAAATCCGTACTGAGACGAAAACAAACAAAACTAAACAAATTTTGTACTTTTATTTGTTGTATTCGAGCGCAAACGGACAAAACATAGCGAATTCTGTACTTTTCTTTGTCCTTGGAAATCGTATGAAAATTTTCGAAAATTACGGCACGTGCGAATATATGTTCCTATTTGTTTATCGAAAATACCTAGTTTTATTCGTCCATTCATTCTTCCAATTGATTCTGTCAAACTTCGGTGATGTCGTACTAAATTTCGTACCTTTTGTATCGACTACAGTACTAAGCATAGTTGTTCACGGCGTTTAGTGCGAACGATTTAATCGCGACGAATTATACGTAAAAAACGTATTGAACCTTTTGAAAAAATCGAAAAATCGTTAATGAATTTTCTTCCGTACAATGCCGTACATCTAAAAAAGAATGAGCTTTACATATACCGCAGTTTGTAAGTTTCCCGTTAAATGAGCGCTTATAAATTTTATGAGGTAAAATATATATGACAATCGGCTTATACATTGAATATTCTTCATTGGATGGTAACGAACAGCTATCAAGCGTGAATTTCGAAAATTGCGCAGGCTCAGGTTCGCACGTAATCTGACGCCACAATTTTGTCAAAGTCCGTTTGTGTGATAGTCAGCCATGGCCGCCTTCGCATGTGAAAGCCAACGTCTATTTTCGAAAATGTCCGTACATTTTCAATAAAATAACATACATGTTTCGTGTATTTTATGTTAATTTTAACGGACAGAAAATACCAATAACTGCGATGTGTGTTTTCATTAAATTCCGTACATTATCGTAAAAACCGTACAGTTTACGGTAAACGCTGTACCTTTTACATAGATTCTCCGTTCAGTTTACCGGACAGAAAGTACATCGCGTTTTTTTCTGATTTATTCAAAAGTCACAAATTATATGTTTTAATCGGAAAAAAGGAAAAAATCGCGCGATTTGAACAACTATGATGCAAAACATACAATATGACCTTAAAGGTGGACTTCCATTAGCGAAAAAGTGGGGTTTTTTACTGAAGGCCGTACCTTTTCGTACAAGTTCGTTCAATTTTTTTTTTTCAACGAAAACAACATTACAAAAATTGTCCAAGGTTGTAGGCTTAAATTAGGACCGTCGGATTCAATTACACTTTTTATCCGTGACGCCATGTCACCAACCCTACAGTTTTTTAAGACCGTGCACAGTGAGGACAGTTCTCGAATACAAAACGTGTAAAAATAGGCCGCGTGGAAAAGGTAAAAAGAATACAGGATGAGCGCGCGGGTATGTGCGTACACGTCGCATGGGCCATGTGCCTTCCGCCAGGGTGGCTGCGAATCCGCCGAAATTATCCCTTCACGCTCCCACCATCAAAGTTTGCCGCCGCCTTTTTGTCGTTGAGTTTTGAAATTTTCGGTAGTACATTTAATGCCCTCTGTACGAGTCATTAATTACCTCCGCTGGTATAGATATTATCTCCGCTGGTACAGATATTACCTCCGCTCGTACAGATATTGCGTTCTGACATTGCATTCAAAGATTCTTTCAAGGTTTTAAGCATCGAATATTAACCTACGTGTTACCAATCAGAATGAGCCACGCAGGTTTACAGACGCGACCTAATGGAAGGCACGCCCTTTAGTAAAAAAATTCGTACAATTATTGGGACACCTAATGGAAGTCCACCCTAAGACCCATATTGTATTTTGACCTATTCGGACTAATTAAAACATCCGGACCAAAAATTGGACCAATTAAAATATTCAGACCAAAAAATTGTATTTACACCGTCAGATTTGGACGATCGTACGGTCGCTGAGAAAGGCAGCGATCTAAGAAGATCACATGAAAAGCCTAAAACATAACTTACGATAAAGGTGCCCACCAAAGGCCTACCATAAAAACGCCTACTTTTGAACTATGGTTTCGTCAGTGTCGTTTGGTCCTGTACGGTGGTGTAACTTTTTAGTGCGGATACTTTGTGTTAAGTGCTAGTTCGTTGCATGCCGCGAAGCTACAGTTCTTCGTGTCTTGTAAAACGTGGCATGAAATGTTGTGCCCACCAATGTGTTTTGTACGGCGCACGTATGCATTTGGATTACGGCGCATTGTGTTTGGTTACTTAGTGGATCTTTCAGGCAGTTTGGTGTCGGTCAGGAGAAATGTACTTTAAGGTATGGAGACACAGTTTTATCATCAATGGCATTGATCAGAGTTAGCAATCTGAGTGAGTGAGTGAGTGAGTGAGTGAGTGAGTGAGTGAGTGAGTGAGTGAGTGAAGAAATATTTGGTAAGTGAGAAAAGCTTCAGTAAAATATACTTGTGTTTTGCTTAACTTCTATGTTTTTCGTGAGGGTATGTCCCCATGTACTTGTAACTTAGCGAACCTACTTTGTATTTTAGCGCGGATCCGCCGGACCCGGTTTTCAAATGTCCCTATGTCTGTAAGGACGAAATAGTAACTTACGCTTGTGACGATTGTGCACGTCATCAATACCTGTGAGTGTTGTCAACGTCTACAATTTGTGGTCGCACGTTACTTTTTGGAACTGCTTGTGACGTTGCATGTCTTACCGTGACATTGTAGACGCACCGCCTTCCAGCCTGTGCTGTTTCACGGTTGAACACGAGGCGCTTTGCCTTTGCATCTCCTATCCGGTTGACGTGAAATGGCATCGGAATTTGAAGACCCCTGCAAAAAAGAAATCCGTACTGAGACGAAAACAGACAAAACTAAACAAATTTTGTACTTTTATTTGTCGTATTCGAGCGCAAACGGACAAAACATAGCGAATTTTGTACTTTTCTTTGTCCTTGGAAATCGTATGAAAATTTTCGAAAATTACGGCACGTGCGAATATATGTTCCTATTTGTTTATCGAAAATACCTAGTTTTAAAACTAGTGTTGTGTATCGGTAAGGATTTGCCGATAACCGATATGGGCCTTTTTTCGGGGTCCCGATAATCGATACATTGGTACTATATATGGCTATCGGTCTTATCGCCGATAAGTAGCCGATAATATCGGCTACTTATCGGCAATAATGCCGATAACGATAACTATACGAGCCGTACAGATAACTGTATGGCATGTACACTCAACTGTACGTCTTGTTCCCTCGACGCGCCCTACTCACAACCCCTGAGGTACCTACCAATCAGATCATTTGTTCAAGCCGAAAGTACAGTAGCCGGCATAAGATGTGTTCGGCTTTAGTATGGCTCTAGTTAAAACGATGTACCATTCACATCCGACGCCGTGGCTTTATCCCTTTATTTTTTGGGATCCATTGGAAACCTGCCACGTGTCAACCCGTCGGCTTTTTTGGCAAAAGCCGCCAAAAAATCCATTCCGAGATGTCGGCGCTCACGCTGACCGTCCGCTCGTACTTTCTCATTGAATGTCGTCCGTTCGATTCCGGCGGCGTGCATAATGTTATTTTGCATCCGTTGTACTTTGTGTCCGTCGTCTTTTTACCGTTCCATGATAATCAGTTTATCGGTACAATTCCGTACGTTCCCGTAAAATTTATGTTCAGTTAACCGCCCAAAAAGTACTACAAAGTGCAACGTATTTTTTCGTCGAATTCTGTACATTTCCCGTAAAAAATCGTACATTTCTCGTAAATTTACCGTTCAGTTTACCGGACAGAAAGCACTCCGGACAGAAATTACAGAAAGTACAAATATATCAGGACCGCTGACCGTTCGATAACCGATAACTATCGGTATCGGTGTTATCGCGAATTTTTTTTTACGGATACACAACACTATTTAAAACACATCGCGCATGTGTTTTAAACGTAAGGTTGAAGATGACGTTTTTTGTCGTGGAAGTGGGTCGAAAAACACAAGACGACAAATTTTCATACATCCTCAATTCGAGGATGACGCAAATTGTACTCTACAAATTTGCGATTCCTTCGTACGGTTGCAACTTAGGCAGTACGGCGCTAAGTTTTACAGGAAAACGACAGAAAAAAACCCTTACTTATGCACATGGGGACATACCCTGAGAATGTGATTGTTTGCTCCGCTGTAACTTGTGCGTATATTCCTGAGCGTGAGACGATCCTATTTTTTCACATGTCGCAAAGGCCACGTGCTTTTTAACTAAGGTGGAATACACCAAAATCGAACAAAAGTTTTTGTCGGAACACATTAAGTCACGCTCTTTTTGTCTTTCCTTCCACTTCGTGATTTCGCGGGCTTCTAGTTTTCGTTTCGAAAAGACAAGGCTGGAAAAGCAGGCGTTAAAGGCGATAGAATGTCTGCGAAGAAAAAGGTTTCAGAGGTACAATGACATAGTACGCAAATGTTGTACGCATGTTGCGTACAGCGATTTAAAAAAGAGAGTACGTATTTCACGTTAAAATTGGTCGGTATATAAAATCTTTAACGATTTTCAATATCTCAAAAGATAACATGCAATGATACCAATAATGCATGTTACTAATATAATAAGGACGTGTAACTTTACAAACATTATTAGATTATTTAGATAGCACCAAGTACACCGTGAATCGCTATTAGCGTAATAAAAAATATAGCGTAATGAAACAAATAGCGTACTTTACGGTAAATTGTGTTTTTTCGGGTACACCATGATACTAATTTATCATGTACTCTAATTTGTAAACTGCTTTGTAAAAATTTTCGGCACAAATATGTCCACACTAAAACATGTAGATGTACGAAATTGTTCAAATCGTACGCCGTCGCGTTTTTTTGACATCTGCGTATGCCGGAAAATATTTATGCAATTATATATTATTATATTTTCTGTACTTTTAAATTTAAAAAGGTACGGAATAGTACAGATCTGACAGTCCGTACACCACACTATTTAAAAAGGGCACTAAATTACAGTTATGAACCGTATTGAGCGGGGTACCTCAAATAACGTGCAAAATCATTTAGCGTACTTTATTCTATTTGAGAATTTGCCCCAAAAAAAGGGGTACCCCAATTAACGTCATGTACGCTAATAGCGATTCACGGTGTACTCCATACTACAGCTAATAACTATTGACAAAGGAACACTTTGAAAAGTACACCGTAAAATCTGCGCTAAAATCCAAAGTAACATTCAAAAGTTTCGGTTACATGGGCACACACCCTTACCTTGTCGCAACACTGGAATGAATGAACATTGGGAACGCACATTCCTTTGCAACGTGTTAGAATTCCTGTGGTAGTCCATCGTCTCACGAATATATATCATCCACGTGTAGTGATTCTACACGTTATCCCTGAGGTGGGCTGTCCTCTAGAGAGCGGGATGGAAAGGCTGCTTCGTGGATGACGAATCAGACGTAATCGAACGGTCGATGTTTTCGCTCAAACTAGTGGAGAATAATATCAAATTAGAGTTAATGATAAATTAGTATCATTGTGTACCCTAAAAAACCCAATTTACCGTAAAGTACGCTAATTGTTTCATTACGCTATCTATTTTATTACGCTAATAGCGATTCACGGTGTAGTGTTGCCGGACGTTTTAGTGTGGCGTCTATTCGCAGCCCGGATCAGATTCGCCATTATCTGTCAGCGAAGTGACGGTGACGGCAGGTGTCAGGCATCGCTAGGAACGCGGCGGCCTTCCTGTGTCGTTCCTGTTAGAACGACGGTTCACTGTGACGGAGATTCCGTACGCCGAAAAACTTTTCCCTCTCCAACAGCACTATGACCACATACGACAAAATTGACGAAGTCCTTCTCCATTACAATGGACATTTTCCAACTCCACGGAAGCCGGCCTCGTCGTGTTTTTGCCGGCCAGGTTAGAGCTGCAACGGTTACAAAATAACTGACGGTGCAAACGTTGACGGCAACGGACGGCAGGAAAGGGGCTGTCAGTGGACTGACAAAATCGCGTGGAAGCTTCCCGTCAGTCCATTCACTTTGTCGTTTTCTGAGTTCCGTAGCTCCTGCAGATACCTTTCCGTGGACCAGGAAACGTCACGTCACGTCACGTCAAGTCAATTGTTTCTGCTTTCAAGGTGTTAACAATTTTTTCGCCACTTAAAAACATTTTTTCTCCGTACACACTTGTCCGATTTTCAATTCGAGACCGTCAATCGGAGTCTGAGAATCTTACCTTTCAATATCAGTCGTCCGATCTACGAACCGACATGGGTGTACGGAGAAAAGATGTTTAAAGAGACGAAAAAAACATTAACACTAATAGCGATTCACGGTGGTGCAGTACAGTACTTACATTCTGCACTGAGTTAGGGTTTCGTCAGAGGCTCAAGAAAGAATGAATCGAAAAAATTTGTCGTTTCTGACGCCATTTATGGTTCAAGACATTTCCTTCTATTTCCTTTCATGTCATTGAACCTGAATGCCGAAACACTTTCTTTGCATTTATCATAAATCAATCATCATTTATCACTCTCTTTATCATTTATTGTTTAGAAACTACATCGAAACGCTTTCGTTAAAATCAATAAAAACCTAATAATAAAATAAAATTAGGGTTTGAGACTTATTTTTCTTTTTACAAGATGTCTGACGCAGAAAATCCGCCTCCTGCAAATCTTTTCGATATGTTTAAAACGAAGCTTTGTTGTATTATGGAGTGCAACAACAATTCTGATTGGTTCCCTCCCTCTCCCTCCTCTCCCTCCCCCACTTCCTCGCCCACTCCCTCGCCTCCTCGTAACAGCTTTCGCCTCCTTCCCCCTCTCCCTTCCCCCCTCTTGTCTCCTTCCTCGGAGGAGACAAGTGCTGTGAATCCGAAGTCCACGCATCCTCCCACGTGGCAAAGGCACAAGGCCAGAGTGTCGGCAGCGAGATATGGCCGCAGAAATAGTCTAAGTAATAAGGTAGAAGAAAAAAAAGGAGAGGGAGAGGATTCGGATGAGGGAGAGGAAATGCCTGAACGAGTCAACAGTTTGGATTGGCTTCTTCATTTACAAGAGATAGGGAAGTTAAATGAAGTGGAGGGAGAGGAGACGGAGACGGAGAGGGAGAGGGAGAGGGAGAGGGAGAGGGAGCGAGGAGAAGGAGAGGGAGAGGGAGGTGAGGGTGTAGGAGAGAAGGGAGATGAAGGACAAGGAAGAGCAGCGAGAGGAGAGGAGGGAAAGGAAGGAGAGGGAAGAAAGGAAGTGTTTGTAAAAAGTTTAAGAAAAAAAAGTTTAAGCAAGAAAGAGGTGGTTGCTTTGAACGCTGTAAAAGGGGCAGAAAGGAGGGAAGAGGGGAAGAACGGTACTGATTCTGAATCGGGGGAGGAGAGAATAAGGAGAGAGCAAATTGCCGCTGAGGTCCGGGCGAGAGCCATTTTGGAGACTGTGAGGGGAGGGGGGGAGAGGGAGAGGAGGAGGGGAGAGGGAAAAGAGAAGGGTGGAGGAGGGAAGGAATCTCGATTGAAAAACTGGAGAGAGAGAGAAAGAGGAGAGATAGAGAGGAGGAATAGTGGGGATGTGGATACTATGGAGAGTACGGATAGAGTGAAGATGATGAATGCGATGAGGGAGAGGGGGAGGAGTGTGAGTCTGGGGAGGGAGAAGGAGCGGGCGTAGATAGCCCCGGTGGTAGACATTGGAATGGTGGGGGAGGAGAGAGAGGAGAGAGAAAGGAGAGGGAGACAGCGAATTGCAATCGTGTCGCTGGACAGTGGTTGATTCTTTGTGAAGGGCGGGAAGTGAGGGAGGAAAAGTGGGATGGTGACGGCGGAGGATGGGGGGGAAGAGTGGCAATATAGAAGAAGGAGAGAGAAAAGAGGAGAATGAGGGAGGAAAGGGGATTAGAGAGGGACAATGAACGTGGAGAGTGAAAAAGGGAGGATAGAGAGGAAGAGAGGTATTGTCACCACTGCGTTTTTTTTAGGTCTCCACGAGAATATTTATTCATTATTGTAAAGCTCGTTGTTTTTTTAAAGAGACTCTGCGATGAATAAAGAGGGTTTTGAGTGGCGGTGCATTATTGTGCCGTTGGTTATCCGCTTCATTCAACGGTAAGCAGTTCCTTTTGGTTTCAGTTCTGCCCGGAAAATGGGAGAGTGACGTGACTGGTGATGGATGAGTTTGGAATTCCACTTCTACCCTCCTCCCTGGTCACTTTTCTTCCCTTCCCCGCCTTCCCCCCTCCTTTTTTCGGGTTTTTGTATTTATGTATTATGGGTTTATTGCCCATTTTTAGCCCTCCCCTTTATTATTGCGTTGTTTTACCCCTTTTTTTATTGGGTTTTTTGACCCCCCCTTCCCCCTCCTCCTCTCCGTTCGATTGCCTCTTTTTTTTTTTTTTTGGTTCTATATATTATTATTGAAAAAAAAAATGTTTTTTTATTATTTTTTGTCTTGTTTTGTTCTGTTTTTTGGGTTTTGGTTTTTTTGTTCAATGTTTTCCAAATTTTCTCTCCCCTCCCCTCCTCTCCTTTCCTCTCTTCTCCTCTGTCCCCTCTTTCCTTCCTCCCCCGGCCCCCCTCTCTTTCTTTTTCTTTTTCAATGACATTGTTTTTCCTTAAATTTTCGCCCAAGCTATGATTTTTTTTTTTTTTTTTTGGAAATGTCAACGTAAACATTGGACTAAATTTCGACGAAAGAAACGATCTCCAAAATGGAAAACGAACAAACAATTTGTGACAGAAAATGTTGTCGTTCGTATTTAGAGTCGGGGAAAAATCGAAACAATTGGAGGAACCAGGAGTATTCACTTATTATAGTTAAAAAATTGGCAATAAGAATGACAATATTCAAAAGAATATATGCATATTAGTGAAAAAGAACAGAGAAAGGGAGATTGAAGGTCAAAATAATCCTGAAAATGAAAGGTTTTTGGGTTTTCCGGAGGTTTTTGAGGACGAAAACAATGTGTCAATCCAAAATTGTTAAAGGGTAAAGTTCCAGAAAAAAGATTTTTCGAGGATCAAGGTACTTATGTAGTAGAAAATAGTAGTGGTTTTGTGGTTTAATGGGGTTTATTAAAATTCTCAGCCTGTCACAACGGACAAAAGTGTGTGATGTGACAATTACGCCTATGAAATTTTTGATGACATGAATCGAAATGTTCCGGAAGGAGTTAAAATTGTAGTGGAATTAATAGAGAATAGGGACAATGATGGTATTAACTTCAGAAGGGAATTTTTTCTGAAGAAAGTAGTGAAAAAAGAAATTTATCTTTTGGAAAGTTGAGAAAACTCAGATAAGAAAATAGGATTTGTCTACAGTCAAGAACGAGAGGATTGAAACAATAGAACAGCATGCTTGATGGAAAGGAAAAACTTGAAAAGATACGAATTAATTTCCCTTGATATAATGTGGTTGGAGATAACAAGAGTAGTCAAAATAATAAAGAGTAAGGAAAATAGGTTTCTTGAGGAGTGAAGTGGGTTACAAGAAAGGAACATCCAGAGGCCCGTGGGTTTTCTATGATGTTTTCGTTGTACTTTCAGTAATTTTTATTGTACTTTTTATCATATTTTGGTACTCTTAATCTTTGTTTATTTTCTTACCCATTGCACTGCAGCAGAGTTCGAAGCACTTCAAAAAGTGGAAAATAGAAAAAAAGGAAAAAAGAGAAGAAAAAAAGAAATAGAAAAAGGAAAATGAAAAACCACTGTCAAATATTGCAGGCCCGGTTGCCAATACAGGCTCTGAAATTTCAGAGGCCGATAAGAGATATTGAAAGGAACAACAAACCCTAAAGCATTAGAAAAGCGAAGCCCCCAAACCAACACTACCTAACCAAAGGTCGACTTAAGTCATGAACTACTAAAAGCAGTCCTTTTAAGTCCCCGAAGCTCGACGGAGCGTGTTAAGGGAGTTCCAAAAAACGTCGATGATCCATAACAGCAAACAGCAGATCGTAGGAAGATTGAAACTTGGACCCGTGTAAAGCCATAGATAAACCCAGACAATAAAAAGATGGAGAATTGACGGGGGAAGGATCTCAGGGCCCCTTCTCTTGAAAGGCTAACCACATGCACAGAAGAACTCATTCAAAGCTTTTGCCAGACAACTAAATATCTTAACCGCCATCGAAATGAATCATCCATAGCATCCTCGTGTGCATAATCCCACTCCAGCTTCTTTGCGAATTTTTGTTTGTTGTTCTTTAATCATCATCATATATTTGTACGATTGTGTATTGTAATCAACGAGGATGTTTCACATGCTTGAAATTCTTATGGATTCTATTTTGCTTTAATCGATTTTCGATGTAGCATAACGCAATTGTACAGTGTAATTAACGTGGATGTTTCAAATGCTTCAAAATAAGTAATCATTGAATACTTAATGGATCTTGCAATATTATCTTAGCAACTGCTTGTCCTAATCCGCCGATATTAGGATTATTAATCAAAAGCTATTCAACTTTTACAACGTCACCTTCTACAATGAATAGTGAGGGTTACTAGTCAAAGGTCTGATATACTTTTAGAGTGTCATCTTCTGCAATGAACATTGGCAGTGTAAGTCCAGCAGGAATCAATTCAACTAGTTCACGATTGTCTGTGGTAGTAATTGTTACCTGATGTTTGGATTTGCAATGTGTGAATCAATGTCAATGTCGATGTCAACATAGCAATGTTGGTTCGTAGATAGTGTGGTTTAATTTGTTTTGCGCGTCCGTCCGCGCATTTTTTGTTTCATTTAGTTTCATTGCTTTGTTGCCCATTTACCACGGCGTTTTGTTTCGTGTAGACGGTTGTTTCTGTTTCATTTTAGATGCGGAGTTTAGTTTCCGTCTGTAATTCCGATAGTACATCACGAATGCGTTATTAAGCGTAGAAATTATTAGTGTAAAGAAAATTAGCGTCATTCATTCTAATTTAGTGCCGAGGAGCGTGGCGGATTATGATCCACGTCCTTAAATAGTGTAATTTTATTATATTCAAGGTCGATGTCAAAATTGGGGTCTAGCGTAGCATTACATAAGGCTAATGCGATTCACGTTGCCAACGCCTGATCGTTATTAGCGTTGTGTACACTAATTCCGTCCCGCTTTTTTTATTTTTTATTCTCCATTAGTGTAGTTCATTCTATTTTTTCTTTATTCTATTTAGGGTTATTTTCAGTGCGTTGTCTCTTAAATAGAGTTGTGTACGGTCAGTGTCAGACCGTACATAAATGTACCTTTTAAGTTAAAAATTACAATAAATTAGTTTTATTAACCGCAGACGCATGAGAATGTGCGTTCTAAAAAGGAAAAAAAACCAGGTCGTAAAAAATCCCGTTTCCACATATTCGTCCGACAGCCGCGTTTCGACCGTGTGAATGTACGATTTGTGTACGATTTGTCAGATTTTGTACGGAGGCCTATATTAGTGTAAGCATGTTTGCGACCGACATTTTTTTTTTCAAAGATCCAAATTATCATAATCAAACAATTAGAATGTATGACTTTTTCCAAAATTTTCAAATTCTTAAATAGCGTACACCACATTATTATTATACGCTAATCAAACTCCCACGCTAATAACGATTGGCGGTGTACTGTACACCGCGAATCGTAATTAGAGTAAATAACGCTGATTCGGTAGCTCGAAATTTCGACTCTATCACGTCAAATAGAGTAAATGATTCTAATTTTTTCATTATTCTAATTTAGGAAAGGTTTAACTAGCGTAAAATGTTCTAATAAAGGTTAGTTTTAAATAGTGTGGAGTACGGACGACGTCCGACCATGCAAAATTGCACTTTTATAAGTAAAAAGGTACAAATAATGATTTAATAGAATCGCGCTCGCACGTGAAATCGCACTAAACAAAATATCAATCACATAGAAAAAAAGCCGTTCGCATAATTCTCGTCCGTCGACAGCATCGTCGTCAGTGTGAACATTAACTGACATTCAGCGCGACAAATAGTACTAACGTCACTATGACGTCATAATTATACGGACTGACAATTTTTGTACGTCTATGTAATTTAGTGTTCATTATTTAAGCGCGTATATTTATTGCTGACATAACCCAATATAGATAGAGTACTTAAATAAATTAGAGTAAACTTCCTCTGTGAAAAAGTTCTATTACATAAATTAGAGCTCATTACTCTAATTGTTTATTTTTATTTTTTTTACTCTAATTTTTTCACTACTTACGATTCGCGGTGTAGTATCATTTCACGTCGTTCCTTAATTTAGGCCTAAGGTCAATAATCCAATAGCGAATTGATTCTGGGGCTAGGTTTAAACTTTAAAGTGTTAAAGCCAACTTTGGGACTGCACTGCGGAGTTCACGTAGGTTTTGTTTTGTGCACTACACTAATTTGGCGGAGGGAGTAACACCACGAATCGTAATTAGTGTCAAAGTTTAAATAGTGTTGAATAAAATTTACCGTACTTGATGCTAATTAAGAATTTGAAATTCTATAAGAAAAAGGTGTATTCTAATTTCGGCGTTAATGCTAATTTGGGAACAGCAAAAATGGAATATTCACCGTACGATTATATACATTAATATATGTATCGGTACAAATTATTAGAAATCATACGACGTCGCGAATTTAATTTATCCGTACATGCCATACTACACCGCGAATCGTTATTAGCGTTATCGGCGCCCCAAAATTTTGACATCAATACCTTAAATAGAATAAACTACACTATTTAAGCACGTGGACCATAATTTGCCACGTCTCCCAGTACTAAATTAGAATAAATGACGCTAATTTTTTCTTTACACTAATAATTTCTCAACGCTAATAACGATTCGCGGTGTAGTTTACGTGTCAGACTAATCCTGTTTTTTTGAGCGCACGTTCCTATGCGTGCGCGTCTGATTTAATTCATTTCTTGTAAAATTTTCACATGAAAAGGTACATTTATGTACGGTCTGACATCGACCGTACACCACACTATTTAGATATTTTTGTACTTTCGTTCTTTAACGTTATTTTGTACGGTACCTTAATTAACGTCAAGGAAAAATTAAAATCATGTATCCTATTTGAGGAAAAAAATCAAAATTTTAAGAACCCAAATTAGTGACTTTGACACTAATAACGATTCGCGGTGTATGCTCCGGAGAAATAGCCGCGCAAGTACCGAAAACTGGCCGTACTGCCTTCACACGCGCGAATTCAAAACTTAGGATGATTCCAGGGTGTGTTGCGAACTTTCGCCGTGCCCTCCTCCCCTTGCCTATAACCCTATATGGCTCCGCGACAGACTTTCCATGGCTCCTCCAAGAAACACAAAAAAAAAGTCAGCTTTTGGTTTGCCCTTCGGCTTCCTCCTCCTCTCTTGCACTCTTCTTGTAACGCTGGCTCCTCCAGTTTATCTCCTCTGGAGATCTATCTCTCACATTCCTCTCCAGCCATCTACTCTTTCAGTCCGAATGTCCTCCGCCATGGAAACTGCAGTCCCAGGCGCCACGTTCAACAAGCCGCGGACCATACTTCGGAAACTTTTATCTCGTGAACAGTCTGAAGGTGATGGCGCACGTGTGAGGCGCAGCATTGGGAGGTGTGTGCGCGTTTTGTCGTCTTTTTGTTTGCTCTCAATTCGGTTTGATCGTTTTGAGTAACTGAGCTAGTTTCAGGTGATAGTGTCAAGTTGCAGGTACGACGATTGTGTATCTTTTTGCCTCTTTTTGCCTGAGAAGTTCGGCTGCCAGGGAGGTGTTTTTGCAGGCCTGAAATGAAGACTCTGGATCCTTTCCTTTTGCTCGACGAAGCCAGAGGTGTGTAATGTGGCGCGTGGAAATTGATGCCACGTGGCTGCCTGTTTACTATTGTGCAGATTGAGACGCAGCCATTGGCTGTTGTGGGAAAGGCGTGCTGTTGCTTGCCTGAACTAGACAAAACCACGAAAATGTTTTAAATTAACAATGAATTCGAGTTAGGAATGACATTAGGTGGAAACCTTTTCCCCATAGCTGTCCTTTTCCCTCCCAATGTCTACATAATGCCGTAACTCCTTCTAGTTGGGTTAGAGTACGGAGGCGAACCAAATGTTGTCAAATGATTCGAGAAATGTGACATGTTTGGAAAAGTTATACAGACTAACAGTTGGTTCTCTTGTGGCTCCATTTTTCTCTCTTCAGTTTCAGCTCCAGCCGGCTTCCCCGACCATCCTCACCGTGGTGGGTAAACAGACAGCAGTTGGGCGCTTATTATTTGGATTATGATATCGCTTTCAATTCAAGGAATACCAGCTCAAAGCTGCAGTGTTTCAAGTTCAAATGCACAATGCACTCACCGCAATTGGGCATTTTCTGACTTCCTTGATGTTTTCTGATTCTTAATGGTGTTTGACAGGCTTTGAGACTGTGACCTATATGCTGGAGGTGTGATCTCCTATCCTTTTACCATGTGCAAATAGTCGAGTCATCTTGGATTGGAACCATTTGACTTTTTCTGTTCAAATGGTGATGTCTTCGGGTGAAAATCTGCATTTATGACAGTCATTGTAAGCTGGCAGTAACTTCCAAAAAGCTGACTGGTGCTGCTTATAAGATGAATTCTTATCATTCTTCTACTTCATCGTTGCTAATGCAGGGAGCGGTCACCCACGAAGACTGTGATGGGCACAAAGGCACCATTAAAGCTGGAGATTTACAGGTCAGACATTGCAACAACCCTCTACTTTTAAGTGACACAAAGTGGGAGAAGCCTTCCATTCTCTCCTCGTCATCACCATCACATATATTCTGTAATTTTGTTAACGTTATTTGACATAGAATCACTGCATTCTCATCCATTTGGCATGTCCAGCAAATATTTTTACTCGAAGCTGGTCAATTGTCTCACGATTCTGCGTGTTTCAACTAACTTGAAACACAATGTCCACAATGTAAGACTTTTAAGCTTGTAAGGACAGATAAGTAGGAAAAGTGATGCACACATTTTACTTCTCTTCCCGCATCATCTGCTAAAGGAGCCCTATTTTTTTCTCTAGATGAATGGGTAAGGAAGCGTTCAAAACTAATATATGTTACTCGTTACCATGGGGCGCAGTGGATGACTGCTGGACGTGGCATCGTACACTCGGAAATGCCAGCTCCTGGGGTAGAGAGCCACGGATTGCAATTATGGGTCAACTTGGCAGCTAAGGACAAAATGTGAGTATAGCAGGTATAGAGCGTGCTAATGAAAGGACTTAATAGATAAACGTTTTGCTACATGCTCACTATGTCATGAGCTCCACCACTGCATCGGAGCAGATTATTATTTCTTAATTTGCTCGCCATGAAATCTGCAGGATTCCCTCTAATTACCAAGAACTGGAAGCGAAAGATGTTCCCAAAATTGAGAAAGACGGTGTGAAAGTTGCAGTGATAGCCGGTCAGTCCATGGGTGTGACTTCTCCAGTGTACACGCGGACACCGACAATGTACCTCGACTTCACAATGCAACCGGGTGCCTCGCTTCACCAAGCAGTGCCTGAGGGATGGAATGGCTTTGTGTATACTTTGAAAGGCCGAGGTATATTCGGAAAAGAGACTGCAGAGAGTTTTGGGGCTCATTATACACTGGAATTGGGACCTGGAGATGGGCTGAGCGTGTGGAACAAGAGTGAGGAAGTACTACAATTTGTTCTAATTGCCGGGCAGCCGATCAACGAGCCTGTGTCACAGTATGGACCGTTTGTGATGAACACACACGAAGAAATTATGCAGACATTGCGTGACTACCAAACCGGGAAAAATGGTTTTGAAAAAGCTCGGAGTTGGTTGTCTTCTAGAAAGTAGTACGCAGGATATATCTCGAGACTTAGTAGGATTAGGCAAAAAATTATATATTCAATATGTAGGATACATCTGGAAGACTTAGTAGGATTAGGCAAACTATTATATGTTTAATGTGTAGAATACATCTGGAAGATTTAGTAGGATTAGACACAAAATTGTATATTTATGCAAAAATGTACTGGCATACAAGGTGCTTATACCTGATGTTATAACTAGCAAAAATTTTGAAATAAAAATTGCATTAACTGTCGGTGAAATACTGAAGCTGATCGTATTTTTCAAGTATTTCTGGTTTATGTTGCCTCTTTGTTCTCACATGTTTGGTTTACAACTTCCTTTCACCGATCATATTAGTATGACTTTATTTTACTACACCGTCCATCGCTATTAAAGGAATAATTTGTGATAATGTGAAATTAGAACAATAATTTAGTGTAGAGCGACTAGGCAGATTGTCCCTTAAATAGTGTTATTAACACTATTTTATGAGGTAGCGAATTATTAGTGTGAACAAATCTAAGAAAATTAACCAAGGATGTCTTGCAACGTGGCTCACTAGGAGCCTCTCAATTGCTGTTATGAATGCTAATTGTGATTTTGGTTCGAAAGAACACTCCCTCGAACAAGATTGACCAACTCTGGTACTGTAGCTATGGACACTGTACATCAGTAATAGAGTTAGTGAATTATGAGCATTACCACTACTAGAAATAACTTCACTTGTACTTCTCAGGTCACAGTAATACGCGCAAGGTACAAAATGGTAATGGAGACACGTTTAAATACCCAGCGCGTCCGTGTACATGTCAGCTCGCCAACAGCTGTTAGACAGGTGACTATGCACTGACCAATTACTGACTCTAATCAAACGCTCAGTGAATCGGACGTTGGAGATCCTACGTCTCCGGTGAAACTAAATGCGTGCAGAGGATGTAACTACGCCACAACAAACTGAACAATGTGAAGCCAAAAACTCAGTGTTGTTCAAATCGTGCGATTTTTTCAAATTTTCCGATTGAAACGTATAATTCGTGACGATTTTGAAAATCATAAAAAAACGTCTACTGTAAACTGGAACTGATAATTTACGGGAAAAGTACAATAATTCCCGTAATATGTACGGTTTTTTACGGAAATGTACGGAATTCGAGGAAAGATACGTCGTAGTTATTGGTACTTTCTATTCAGTGAACTGAACAGAAATATCACGGAACTTGTACGTCTCTTCATCGAAAATGTACACACATTTTCGAAAAGAGACGTTGAGACGTCACACTATTTTCGCGCGGGTTTTTTAAGTCGTGCAATGCTTAATGTGAAAAATGTCATTTGTACATGGTCTGTACTTTTTTTTTTGCAGTCGTGTGCTGTCTGATAGATAGAGAGAGAAGGCAGAGAGAAGGCGGCCATGGTTGCGTGTCAGATAGGCTCAGACACACGGAATTTGATAAAAATGTACCCTCGTAGACATTCGAACCCGGGTGTGCCAGAGTCCTGACGTAGCCATTATTCACAGTCTACGCTACCAGTTGATGATGGAATTACGATACCGGTGAAGTGTCATATTTATTTTAACATTTATAATACTTTAGCACCCATTTAACGGAAAACTTACAAACTGCGCTATTTGTAAAAAAAAAATTTAATTGTACGGAATTGTACCGAAGAAAATTCATTAACGTTTTTTTACGATTTGTTCAAAAGGTTCAATGCATTCGCTACGTATAATTCGTCACGATTGAAACGTTCGCACTAATCGCTATGAACAACTGTGCAGAAACTAGATTTAACAATGGTATGAATCCGAATCTAAAGCGGATTGTACCGTGCCATGGAAGCGGGGTCGGGTTTCAATGGAAGATGTTTTCGACCATTCTTACTTCGTATAGCTTTGTTATTCACGCCAGAGGTCGCAAACGGTCAACCGAAACCGTGACCGGCCGTTAACTGACCGCCCGCGCCGGATCCGGAACGGATTTGGTTGCCAAATTTTAAGGATCGGGCGGTTGCGTTCGGTTGATTCACCAGAAAAAAAAAACGGTCGGTGACGACCAGTCAACCAAAAAACAAAAAAAAATACTACATATACTACAAGCAAATCAACGATAATAAAACACAACACACCTTAAAATGCACTTAGTGCTCTCATTTCCTTAACTTTGTGTAAAATGTACATTCTGTGTCAGACTGATAAATACTCAAAAGATTTTGAAAACATATAAAATGTATGTACAAGGTTCACCTAAAGATCAATTGACAAAATCCTAAGTGCTTGGACCAGAATTGTCCAGTCACAATATCTATACCCTAAAAATCCAGGAGATTTGTTTTGCGTCTACATTCACTGGCGGTCGTACACACTAATTTACTCAAAGATAACTACTCGAGTAGATACTACAAGAATCCACACTAAATCTGGTAAATATTGAACAGTTGGTAGTTGAAAAATATTATAAGTCCTATACTCAAATTTCTAAGACTTACTAAAGCTTACTTTTAAATATGTGTGACCTTCCAAAATAGCTACGCTCGAGCCGACACTCTCAAATGGAATGACAACATGAATAAACATGGATTTTAGTCGAATCCGTGAGGACCACGTCACGCATGGTCTTCTATACTTGTGGAGGAAAACCAAGACAATTTTAGGCCTTTAAAGACTAATAAAGTAAGAGCAAGGGGAGAGTATATGAGAAACCTCTCATTCCACAACGTAATTTGCTTTCACAACAACTACCACAATCATATCACGCTCCAAATCTGATGCCAACATTAAAGTTTATCGTGCCGAGCAGCGAAGTAAATGAATCATTTTTTAATGAATAATTTGGTTGCAAACGTAATGCGAGCGTCCCAACAGTGGTGGGTGAAGCAAACCCAAGCGCTAACGCAAGGTAGACGTATATTAGTTATATATTAAATGAAGTGTCATTTTTTTTGTGTGAGTGTGGAAAAAACTGAGTGTGGCGAAAAAAGAAGGTGAACGAGCACGTGATTGAGCAAAAGGTACCATTTAACGAATTACAAAATTCATCGGTTGGGAATTGCTCTCATATATTGCAAGTGGAAGTTCCTATTGACAACAACAAACGTAAAATTTGGAACCGGAGGTTGAACGACCCGCACTAGCGGAGAGAGGAGCCTCATGAGACGTAATTAGGCATTCCTCCACTTTAGGGGCCAGTAAGCTATAATAGGGATATCATCAACAATGAAACGAGAGGTGATGGTAGGCCCGATAAATCCCAACTTTAGAGTGAATATCTAAACTAGAATTTGAAGTATGGGAAGCTACGTGTTAAAACATTCGTTAGAGGCGACGAAAACAATATTTTTCTCTTTGAACAAGGAAAAGATAACATGGAATAATCTTATAACCACGTAAATTGAGCGCGAAGGTACAAAGTGTAAACGGTCAGCAGTGATAAAGATACAATGGTCCCATGTGTTGGTGGCGTAGTTCATAGGATCTGAAACCCTAAAATCGTTGTTGAACAGTTAAAACGAACTGTTGCCTTCGCTAACCCATAACTATAGCTGTATGTAGTGTCGGGTATCGGGTAAATTCATATCGCGATAATCTCAATATTCGATATATCGAATATCGATCGAGCAGGATCCTCGATATATCGTACCGAGACCAACATAAACCATCGCGATATATATCGCGATATATAGTATTTTTTTTTTATTTTTTTTTTATATAATATGTTATTTTAGCGAAAAGGTCAAATTGTCTAAGGGTAAGGTTCCATTAGGCGAAAAGTGAGGTTTGCTACTGGACGCCGTACGTATTCGTACATCACCGTACATATCCGTACCATTAATTTTTTTTTGTAAGACGAAACATCGCTACTGGAAAGCTGTCGGGAAGCTCCAATGATGTAGGAGTGATTCCTGACCGTTGGATGTTTCACTATTATAGATCTGCGAAGCAATCGGGCACATCATCTCGTGGGCCCCAACTCTCCTCGCGAGGAGAGTTGGGGCCCACGAGATGATTGCCATTGGTACACGTCAAAAAATAAATACATATCTACTTTGATCGAGGGATCACAGGCGTGCACGTCGTACAGGCCATGTGCCGCCTGCCACGCTGAATGCATGTCAGGTTGAAAATATCCTCGCACGCTCCGTCTGACATTCAAGGTTTTGCCGCGACCTTCAAAGTTTGACACTTCTTTTTGCCATTCCGTTTCGAAATTTCGATTTCTATTTTCAAAATCAAAATCTGGCCGAAAACTTTATGTACAAATCATTAACTACCTCCGGTCGTACAGATATTTCGTACAGATATCCCGTTTGTAGATTTTTTTAAGATTTTTAGAATCTCGATCGAGCAGGATCCTCGATATATCGTACCGAGACCAACATAAACCATCGCGATATATATCGCGATATATAGTATTTTTTTTTTATTTTTTTTTTATATAATATGTTATTTTAGCGAAAAGGTCAAATTGTCTAATACGCCACGTACGCCGTGATTTTCGTTCCGTGACTTAAATGTAGACGCCGCAAAATGTAACCGACAAAAAAGTACTAATTCTGAAATTGTAATGATTAATTATTTGGGGTATGGCTACACGAGGAGGTCTCTGTAATAGTACGGACAGCAAAATTTATGTATTACAGAGGCCTCGGGTACATCGCGTATCTTTTGTCAAAAAGTTTTACATACGTGTTCTGATATGAGTGGTTCCACGTAAGCTGACTACCAAATCTCAAAAATCATCGAATATTTGGAAACCGACCTTTTTCGTCTGGAAAATCGTACCTGCTTATGACGTACGTGTACTTCACAAGTGTACCTCGTCACTTTCAGGAAAAAACCGTATTTCTTTCTGGCAAAGATTTTACAGTCACTTTGTCCAAAGTCACGAGACTTTGAAAACCTGTGGGATTTTTTTTTTTTTTTTTTTTTTTAACTTCGATATATTGACGATACGATATATCGGCTATATATCGGCAATATATCGCGATGGTTTGAAATTCGATATATCGAAGCGATATATCGATTATCGGGTACCTGAAATTCGATATATATCGAATATCGGCAAACGGTCCTCGATACCCAACACTACACCGCCAATCGTTATTAGCGTTGTGTACACTAATTCCGTCCCGCTTTTTTTTATATTTATTCTCCATTAGTGTAGTTCATTATGTTTTTTTCTTTATTCTATTTAGGGTTATTTTCAGTGCGTTGTCTCTTAAATAGAGTTGTGTACGGTCAGTGTCCGACCGTACATAAATGTACCTTTTTAAGTTAGAAATTACAATAAATTAGTTTTAGTAACCGCAGACGCATGAGAATGTGCGTTCTAAAAAGGAAAAAAAACCAGGTCGTAAAAAATCCCGTTCCCACATATTCGTGCGACAGCCGCATTTCGACCGTGTGAATGTACGATTTGTCAGATTTTGTACGGAGACCTATATTAGTGTAAACATGTTTGCGACCGACATTTTTTTTTAAAAAGATCCAAATTACCATAACCAAACAATTAGAATGTATGATTTTTTCCAAAATTTTCAAATTCTTAAATAGCGTACACCACGGTAATTATTTTTATACGCTAAAAAAACTTACACGCTAATAACGATTGGCGGTGTAGCTGACTAGCTGTATGACATTTATTGTCATTTTAGCTGCATACTTGCACGATGTTTGTACGACTAATCTTATAAGGTACACGACCGTGGAAATAGCAAATTATGACTGTAGCTTTCGAAAAATAGAAAGTGTTTGAAATAGATTAGTACGAATAATGATTTTTTTGCACTACTCATCTGGTACACCGCCAATCGCTATTAGAGTATATAACGCTAATACGGTGCCCCTAAATCATAGTTCAAAAGTAGGTGACCGTACGCCCATACAGTATGCCTATTGTACGCAAAACATACAATATGCCCTTAAGACCCATATTATATTGGCATCAAAATGAAATAAAATAGGAACAGGGTTGAGTTGCACATGGTTCGATAGAGAATTAAACGACATGCCTAAATTTTGAAAAAAAATCGGGCAAAAAAAAATATTTATGTGGGTTTTGAGGGACTTTTTATTTAAACCGTCAGATTCGGAAGATCGGACGGTCGCTGATCAAAGTAGGCGATTTAAAAGATCACATGAAAACCCATAACACAACTTACGATAGACTTACGTCCGGTTTTTTCGGGTTTTTTTTTTTCCGGGTTTTTTTTCCCGTGGAATGTCATCCTACGCCGTGTCAGTTCGCTAAAAAAATTCGCCCGGCGGCGTGCGCTGTACTATGATGATACGTCAGATTCGTACGTTTGAACAAGAGTGTGCACAACGCACACACATACAGTATCCCTACGTTGCGCGAGTTTTGTGCAAAGTTTTGTGCGCCTACCAAAGGCCTGCCATAAAAAAGCCTACTTTTGAACTATGCCCTAAATTTTGACCCCAAAACGTGAAATAGAATCAATAACGCTATTTAAGGACGTGGACCATAATCTGCCACGTCTCAGGCACTAAATAAGAATCAATAACGCTAATTATTTTTTGACGCTATTTAATCCTTGACTCTAATAGCGATTGGCGGTGTACTCTTCTGCTTATAACATGGGCGCACAAAACCGTGCTCCAGAACTTACACCGCGAATCGTTATTAGTGTCAAAGTTTAAATAGTGTTGAAGAAAATTTACCGTAATTGATGCTAATTAAGAATTTGAAATTAAAAAAAAAAAAGTTGTATTCTAATTTCGGCGTTTATGCTAATTTGGGAACAGCAAAAATGGAATATTCACCGTACGATTATATACATTAATATATGTATTCGTACAAAATACGCCGTCGCGAATTTAAAATATCCGTACATGCTATACTACACCGTGAATCGTTATTAGCCTTATGTACGCTATATCGGCACCCCAAAATTTTGACATTGATACCTTAAATATAATAAGTTACGCTATTTAGGGACGTGGACCAAAATCTGCCACAGTTCACTTCTTAAACTGAAAAATATGACTTCCCACATGCGTAAGTGTTTTATATTCACACTGCAAATTTCGGCGATTGTAGGAGAATGTGTGCGAACGCGGTTTTTAGCTACGAGGTTGACCCATTTTTTTAGCGCACGTTCGTATGCACGCGAGTATAATTTAAAAATTAAATTATTAAATTTCAACTGAAAAGGTACATTTATGTAACATCGACCGTACACCACACTATTTACATATTAATGTACTTTCGTTCTGTACGCTAATTTGTACGGAACCTCAATTAACGTATAAGGGAAAATTAAAATCACGTATACTATTTTTGGAAAAAAATCAAAATTTTAAGAACCCAAATTAGTGACCTTGACACTAATAACGTTGCGCGGTGTATGCTCCGGAGAAATTGCCGCGCAAGAACCGAAAACCGGCCGTACTGTCTTCACACGCGCGAATTCAAAACTTAGGATGATTCCAGGGTGTGTTGCGAACTTTCGCCGTGCCCTCCTCCCCTTGCCTATAACCCTATATGGCTCCGCGACAGACTTCTCATGGCTCATCCAAGAAACACAAAAAAAAAGACAGCTTTTGGTTTGCCCTTCGGCTTCCTCCTCCTCTCTTGCGCTCTTCTTGTAACGCTGGCTCCTCCAGTTTATCTCCTCTGGAGATCTATCTCTCACATTCCTCTCCAGCCATCTACTCTTTCAGTCCGAATGTCCTCCGCCATGGAAACTGCAGTCCCAGGCGCCACGTTCAACAAGCCGCGGACCATACTTCGGAAACTTTTATCTCGTGAACAGTCTGAAGGTGATGGCGCACGTGTGAGGCGCAGCATTGGGAGGTGTGTGCTTGTATATTGTTGTCTTTTTCTTCGCTTCTGATTTGGTTGAACGGTTTTTGTAGATGAGCTGGCATCAGGCGACAATGTCACGTTTCTCATCTGCAACAACTGTGTATCCTTTTCTGAATTTTTTCGCCTGAGCAGCTTGGCCGTACTGAAGCTTTCTGATTGAGTGTCCGGGAGCTGTTTTTGCAGGCCTGAAATGAAGACTCTGGATCCTTTCCTTTTGCTCGACGAATTCAGAGGTGTGTAATGTGGCGCGTGGAAACTGAGGCCAAGTGGCTGCCTGTTTACGCTTGTGCAGATTGAGACTCAGCCATTGGTTGTTGACGAAAAGATGTGCTGTTGCTTGCCTGAACTAGACAAAATCACGAAAGTATTTACATTGTAATAAGTTTACACTTTCTTTTTTAAGGGTCACATGAATTGGAGTTATGAATGACCAAAGGTGGAAGCCTTTGTCCTCATAGCTTTCCTTTTTCCTCCCCACACCTGTGTATCATTGGAGAATCACTATTCCTCCTGGTGGGTTGGAGTACTGTGGGGAAATCAAATGCTGTCAAATTGGACAAACGTGCGTCTTCTGAAAAATCATTTCCCAGGCTTACAGTTGATCTTTCTTGTGGCTCTACTTTTCTCTCTGCAGTTTCTGCTCCAGCCGGTTTTCCCGACCATCCTCATCGAGGTGGGTAGACAGCAGTTGGGGGCTTCTTATTGGGAGAGGGATAATGTTCTTGCTTTGTTTCAAGTTCAATGCAATGAACTCAACAACACATTTATGCAATTGGACATGTTCTGACTCCATTGATGTTTTCTGATTCTTAATGGTGTTTGGCAGGCTTCGAGACTGTGACCTATATGCTGGAGGTGTGTTCTCTTATCCTTTTACAACAGTCAAATAGTTGAGCCATTTCTCGCATCTTGGGATTGGAAACTGTTTGATTCAGTTTTGTTCAAATGGTGATGCCTTCAGTTCAAGATCTTCATTTATGACAGTGATTATCAGGATAAGCCTGATCGTACTTTTATCTCCATGACTGCTGTATGCAGGGGGCGTTTACCCACGAAGACTTCGATGGCCACAAAGGCACCATTAAAGCTGGAGATTTACAGGTCAGAAAATGCAACAGCTCTCTATTTTTGAGTGTCACAAATTAAGGTTTTTCCAAGTCTCCTGGTTCCATTCTCGATCTTCCAGTATAGTTTCTCCCTAAAATAAATAAATAAATAAATTTTTAAGTTTCATAACCCTTTTCTGTAATTTTGTTGTCTTTATTTGTGTGCTACGTTCTCATCCATTCGGTATGTCGAGCAAAATGCTTTTGCTCGAAGCTGGTCAATTGCCACACAATCCTGCCTGTTTCCACAAAATTTTGTATACGAAAGGAGACTTCTTTTCTTCTCTAGTTGAATGGGTAAGCAAGCGTTCAAAACTAATTTACGTCTTGCCTTACCTTGGGCCGCAGTGGATGACTGCTGGGAGTGGCATTGTACACTCGGAAATGCCGGCTTCGAAGGGAGAGAGCCACGGATTACAACTGTGGGTCAACTTGGCAGCTAAGGACAAAATGTGAGTATAGCAGGTAGAGAGCGTGATAATGAAAGGACTCAATTGATAAACGTTTTGCTACATGCTCAATATGTCGTGAGCTCCACCACTGCATTGGAGCAGACTATTAATTCCTAATTTTCTCGCCATGAAACCTGCAGGATTCCCTCTAATTACCAAGAACTGGAAGCAAAGGATGTTCCTAAAATTGAGAAAGACGGTGTGAAAGTTGCAGTGATAGCCGGTCAGTCCATGGGTGTGACTTCTCCAGTGTACACGCGGACATCGACAATGTACCTCGACTTCACAATGCAACCGGGTGCCTCGCTTCACCAAGCAGTGCCTGAGGGATGGAATGGCTTTGTGTATTCTTTGAAAGGCCGAGGTACCTTTGGCACAGAGACTGCGGAGAGCATTGGGGCTCATCATACACTGGAATTGGGACCTGGAGATGGGCTGAGCGTGTGGAACAAGAGTGCAGAAATACTACAATTTGTTCTAATTGCCGGGCAGCCGATCAACGAGCCTGTGTCACAGCATGGACCGTTTGTGATGAACACGCGCGAAGAAATTATGCAGACATTGCGTGACTACCAATCCGGGAAAAATGGTTTTGAAAAAGCCCGCAGTTGGTCGTCTTCCAGAGAGTAATACGTAGGATACATCTGGAAAATCCAGCAGGATTAGGCTAAAAAGGTATATATTTGTACAGAAATGTTGGAGCATACAAGCTGTTTCTACCTAATGTTGTAGCTTGATTATTTGGAAATATGAATTTCGCTAATGGTCAGTTGAATAGTGACGCTGGCTGTATTTTTCAAGTTTTTCTAGTGTATATTGCTTCTTTGTTCAGTTTACAACTGCCTTTCCCGGATGTCGTGGTAGTAAGTCTGTGTTCTACTCCTATGCGTTACATTTCATGGCCCTGCAGAGCCCGCTGCTATTCACTGCTTTGACGCAGCCTGCTAGCGGTGAAAGTGAATTCAGCCGAATGAATAAAGTTTTACTATCAATGTGATGATTGTGTATGGGGGAAAAATGTGGAAGGGCTAAAGACACTTCCAAAAAAATGTTAGACAATTGCATTCCTCCATACATGATGAGTACTTTTACTGTTTCACAAAAAACATTGTGCCGCTGGGAGGAGAAATTGTGAAGCAAACAACATATCGCTAATGCCCATAATAATGAACCGCTGCTCACTTTTTAACTTCATTTTCTTTCGTCATTAAGTCTGATCTTCCTATAGTTTTAACAATTCAATGGTTGTAATCTTGCCAATTGAACAAGTCCAGTTCTTTTTTGCAGATCATTGGTGCCATTCACTATTGGGGTACAAAACACATTATTTGAAGAACATCTTAGAAAAAAACTTAATTAATATCCAAGATATATTAAGGCGACAAGAATGACTTGCCCGAACTTACAGCCATTTGCACACCAGGGCTTGTAATTTTCCACATTTTGAATCTTAACCGTGATATTTTTAACTCCATAGATATTACAAGTTGATCACTAACGGGTGTTGCTGACAGTCTAGGTCTCTGCAAGGCAATATGTTCAACTAACGATTTTTTTTTCTATGTAATAAAGACTCGCCTCTGATAAAGTCCGAGTGACTGGACTTCACGGACCATGCATTGATCTGCGTTGTGTAGCTGCTTGGTACCTGGTCGAACACTTCTCTCAAATTCAGATTTTGTGAAGCAATCGGGGTCTGTTAATCCATGGATAGTTTATCCTGGCTTCAATAAACCGACTATTGCTTTTTGTTGCCATTAGTCTGCAAATAAACCATAAATACGATATAACTATGTTACTTGGATTCTATATTAGTATGTGACGCAACACTTGGGAGGAGGAGGAAGGAGGAAGGGGAGGAAGGAGGAAGGAGGAAGGAGAGAGAGGGAGGAGGGGGGAGGAGAGAGGAGGGAGGAGGGAGGAGGGAGGGAGGGAGGAGGAGGAGAGGAGGAGGGAGGAGGAGAGGAGGAGGAGGGAGGGAGGAGGAGGGAGGAGAGGAGGGAAAGAGGAAATGGAATGGAAGAAGGAAAGGAAGAAAGAAAGAATGGAATGAACTGGGTGGACTGAAGGCCAAAATAACTATCTGACAATGTACCATGTGAAAATAAAGAATGGAAAATGAATGGATGGGGAATGGAAATGAAAGTCGGGCGGAATTTTCACCCGTATGTCCGTACCCTTTTTTTTCAAGGAAAACATCATTACGTAAAACTGTCCAGGGTTGTAGGCGTAAACTATGACCGTCGGATGTAGTTATACTTTTTATCTGATTCGCCACGTCACCAACCTTACAGTCTTTGACGACCGTGCATAGGGGAGGACACTTCTCAGAGACTGAACGCGTAAAAATGGGCCGCGTGGAAAAGGATAAAAAAATCCACGATGAGCGCGCGCGTATGTACGTACACGTCGCAAGGGCTATGTGCCTTCCGCCAGGGTGGCTGCGAATCCGCCAAAATTATCTTGTCACGCTCCTACCATCAAAGTTTGCCGCCGCCTTTTTGTCGTTCCGTTTTGAAATTTTGGGTAGTACACCGCGAATCGTAAGTAGAGTAAATAAAAAATTAGAGTAAAAAAAGAGAAAAAAATAATTAAAGTTATGAACTCTAATTTGTGTGATAGAACTTCTTCAAAAAGGAATTTACTCTAATTTATTTAAGTAATCTAATTTGACTCGCTGAATATCTCTATTGTAAATTAGGTATTCGTACAGAATCTGACAAAACGTACATTTTATCGTCACTATGGACGTTTGCACTACGTGGTTTGTTAAAACGCAAGTACATGATAACGGCCTGTATTAAATCATTTTTTGTACTTTTTTACTTAATAAAGTACAATTTTGCACGGTCAGACACCGACCGTACGCCACACTAGTTAAAATGCACTGTATTAGAGTTATTAGCGCTCATTCAAAAAGTACCTTAAATAGTATAATGAAAAATTTAGAATCATCTACTCTATTTAACGTGATAGAGTCGAATTTAGGGCGACCGAATTAGCGTTATTTACTCTAATTACGATTCACGGTGTACATTATAAATGCCCTCTGTACGAGTCATTAATTACTTCCGATGGTACAGATATTACCTCCGCTCGTACAGATATTGCGTTCAGACATTGCATTCGAAGATTCTTTCAAGATTTTAAGAATCGAATATTAGCTTACGTGTTGCCAACCAGAATGAGCCACGCAAATAGCCAACCAGAATGAGCCACGCAAATAAAAAGTGGTTTACTTGGCGCGACCTAATGGAAGGCACGCCCTCCAGTAAACTTTTCCGTACAATTATTGAAGCTCATAATGGAAGGCCACCCTTATGCGTCGGAAATAGCGGGAAAATTCAGTGTGGGCTTTTACGGTAATTTGGAAGAATAGTAGAATACTTAATTTAAACCATAAAATAGCGTAATTTAACCTACAAAACTGCTAAATTAACTCAATTATTTTATATATTCGTACGATTCGTATTCGTACGATTTCCAAACCCGTAAGTATCTTACCCGGCAGATGCTGTCAGAATACGACATTCACAATTGAGAAAGAGTTCGGCCAGCTCAGCGTTCAGGGTACAAAGTCGACACAATTTGGCGCTAAGTGCCAGAACAGTATCGATTTCTATTATTTCTACAATGCTAAAAATAGCGTTGATAACACTAAATTAGCGATTACACTATAATGACGAGGGGCAGTGCAGTAAAACTCACCGCCCATCATTATTAAATAATTAGAGTAATAAGTCAATAAGTCAATAACAATACTTCGGTCGCAACTTTTTTCGGCCAAAAATCACAAAATATTAGGGACACTATTCAAGAAAGTAGACTACACCGTCGATCGTATTTAGCGTGTATGTTTTTTTTGTCTCTTAAAACATCTTTTCTCCGTACATACGTGTCGGATTGTGGTTCTGACGGTTGCGATTGAAAGGTTGTATTCTCAGCTTACGAATGGCGGTCTTAAATTGAAAATAAGACAAATGTGTACGGAGATAAGATGTTTTTAATGGAAAAAAAAACATACACGCTAAATATGATCGACGGTGTACTATCTGCCACGTCTTATTGCATCTAAATTAGTATTTTTAGTTATAATTTCACATTAACACTAATCAATCCTTAACGCTAATAACGATGGGTGGTGTATTAAAGAAACCCGAAACTAACCAAAAGGAGAACCCTCGTAAATTCACTGTGTTCACTATTGAAATGTCGACACGTATACAAGCAATGTAGAGTGCCCCGAAACGGAACGGAGAGGCAGAAATTACACATTTAGAAATTTTCTGCGCCGTTTCTTGCGGCCACATGAAATTTCCATCACTGTACTGTAATGTACGAATGTACCGTATGGGAAATTTCAAACGTTTGTGTAACGTGCGGACTCCGCATGAAACGTTCGCACTTTCTCACATATTTTTGGCGAACTGTCTGTTTCCGCTACCTCGAAACTCCCATGCCATGGGAGCTTCAAACAGTTGCTTGAAGGTGACCTTTTGTCACTTTAGGTCGTCCTGGTCGAAAACTCTCATGGTGACTCCAAAAGTTACAAATTTCTGGATCGTGCAGGCTTGACTGTCATGATAGCCTTCAATGATTACAGGCTTCATTGCCCTTTTCAATGGATCTTCCTAGAATTATACTTCTTGGTTTGATTGTTGTGGCTATCTCAATATGTCTCCTTTGTTCCGCTGGTATTCGGAGGAGACAGCAGAGAAGGCAAACAATTGCTCGAATTCGTCGAGTTATTGCCCTTCGGCAAGCATTGGAAGAAAAAGCGGTAATAATTTAGCATCCAGTGGATAGAAGATATGACTTCATTTCTGACGAATAAGGATCACAAATAAAGATCAAGCACGTTATTTTTCTTTCATGTTGAATTCAGACATCACCCTGAAGTATGAGCATTTTCACTAGTAGAGGTTTTCTGGAAAGCAGTCCTCTTTCTTTTGGAGAGCTTGCACCATAATTTGTTTTAAAGCTTTAGTTTCTTGAGAGAAAAGTGTCGGTGTTTTCTGAATTTTTGATGGGAAACATTTTTTGTTTTACGGCCAAATTTGGCATTTTCCTACATTAATCATGCAAGTGTCCTTTTATTGTTCATATTTTGACGTAGGTTTGCTATAGAAGCAATGCAAAATGCCTAGCGCTTTGAAAGATCCACAAAATCTTGTATCACTGTCTCTCTATAAATTTCACATAAAGTGAAGGAGACTTCTCTTTCTCTAATTTTCATTCGTCCTGGGTTGTGGCCTTTTCACAGAAAGGATTGCAGCAGGCCATTAAGGATGCGATTCCAACTTTTCAATTTAACGAATCCATTTCTCTGTGTGAAGGGGATGCACAGTGAGTCATTCTTCACTGTCTCTTGATTTTTTTTATTTATGTTTTAATTTAATTATGCTGGCATATGTGATACAGCACGAAATATGCATTAGTTGTGGTAATAAAGGGGTCGTAAATAGCCTCAGACATGTCAGAAGTTTAAGCCCATTGACGAGCTAAAGAACTTCATAAAACGATTTTTCTGCATTAGTTTTTGGTGTAGCTTTTTGTCTATAGCCAAGTATTATTTTTCACCCTTTGCAGTCCTCTTTTCCCTTGCTTTAGCCATTATAAAGAAAATGTGAACAAAATAATGGAAAAATGATCCTCATTTGAGGAATTCTCGAGAAATATACTTGTAATTTGCCCCTATTTGTTGGCACGTCAGTCTGTTGAATTCTTAGGGCAGTTCAACTGTTGTTTGACTTCTATTATTTCTAGGACTAGGCCCCCTTCTTGGCTGACTGGGCAAAATCCCCACTTTCGTTGCATATTCCTTCAGATTGAGTAGAAACTGAGCAAATGGGGGAGAGCTTGCATTTTTTTGGCAGTCTGCGTGCCCCTCGTGTTTTTTTTTAATGCTTTTCATTAAACTTCATGGTTTAACTTTCTTTTGGGAACCTCTGACCAAATGTCGTGCTGCATCTGAAAACCTGCGAAACAAGCTGGATTAGTAGAATCTCAGAGCAGTTTTTATAATCATTTGTTGTAACCATTGTGCCATTTAACCACTGTGTGGTCCCAATTCTGAACATGACATCTAGCTCATAGCCTTCCGGGCTCATTTGCCACGACCTTCTGCCTTTGATAGCTCTCATTTTTCTGGACTTGCAGGTGTATTGTCTGCCTTATTGAATATGAGCAGAATGACTGTGTGAAGCAACCTGCCTGCAAGCATATTTTCCATGCAGCCTGCTTAGACTTGTGGCTCGACTCTCACACCACATGCCCTGTTTGTCGTTCGACGCTTGCGCTTCACACGGAAACTGATCAGAGCGATGCGCTAACTGTAACTGTAACTAACAGCATAGATTTTAGAGAGACGGATACAATGCTTCCTTCCCCAGCTGATGATGATGTTGAAACGGGGAGTGGAACAGGAGCTACTCTATATTGTCCATCTGGGCAACTTTCAGATGGTGTCGGAGGAACTTCGCACTGCTAGTTTGCATAAGCACATTGGTCTTCATTTAGGTTCTTCACGCAGTACTTTTTAGGTTTTTAGAATAAGCGTAGTTCTGAAGCTCGACAGTTAAATTTGGCTCAAGCTGATGCGAACTCAAAGTTGAGCTTGCTAGTTTACAATGTGGATGCTTTTGCGACATGGTGTGGCAGAATGTCTATAGGAAGCTCCCTGCCGCTCTGAATAAAACCTTCAGCTTTATCAGCAACTCTAGTTTAGTGGTTTAATTATGTACTGAAGATGTTCAGTCTACTAACCTGGCATTGTTGAGGTCTTAAAATCTGTTCATTGATTATAAAGACGAAGTTTGTATCATGAATGTTTCCTGGTAAAGGAAGATCAAGCAATAATGAAATAATTGTGTAGTCTATTTTATCAAGCTCTAAAAGTTTCCTGTGTGTACATGTGAATGACTTCCCAGTAACTTGTCATACCCCTTATTTCACTTGTTGATATAGTGTTTTAAAGTGGGTGATTTAAAAGATTCTGACATGTATTTTTGTGTATCATGAACAGACTTCAGTTTTCAACCAATATGTTGGATTGGGCAAAATACAGTTCTGCAATGTGGATTTAACCCTAACGATGCTCTCGGACTGGTTGAACCTTTTCACGTACAAGTGAGCCAATTTCTTGGTCCTGTTGCATTGTTGTGGTCGTTTTGTCATGTTTAAGTTGCGGACATGATATGTAGAAATTCTACCCCCTATTTGGCTCTTGTGAAAAATAAATCTGTTGTAAATGTTGCAATTGTTCTACATTAAACTGCAATTGTGAAAATGTTGACATGAAGTTGATCGTTAAGTGACACGGTAGTATCCCAGATGTAGGTTATTACATGTTCAGGTTTCCAGCATACTTTTTCTCATCAAGTCCAGCAAAACGTGTAGTCAGCACTCATTGTGCACTTAGTCATTTGGAGCATGTCTTTGTCATTTTCCTTACAGTTTCATAAATCACATCTTTTACTAGATCAGCAAATAGGAAAATCATCATGTGCTCATTTGATTTCTAATCGCAGTAACTTCCATTGCTGCACCTGCCCAATCCTTCGTTTTTGGTTGCAAACATCCAGCCGAAGCTACATCAGTGATTCTCTAGGATTTTACACATGAATAAGTTTTCAAATTTAAGATATGTAGGCGCCAAGTGTACTTTAGAGTTTTAGGTTCATTTCTCATGTTTGAGAAGTTGAGAATTTTTCCCGCATATTCCCAATTTCATAACAATAATTTTCATTTCATTAGTCACAGAGCCTAAGAAGAGATTGACATGATTCCGCAACTGTTCTAAACATTCATGTGCAGGGCAGGCGACTCTATTGATCTTACAGGCACATTGCTGATATTATCATAACCATAAATTTTCTATCACTATTATCATAAGAAAGATTATTGTTCGAAAACATTCATGTCCACTTTATCTTGAGCGCTCAGAGATGTAAATTCCTTCTAATTTATACAAAAGGTCATAGTAGAGCTTGCCAATCTAATCTGTCAAAAAACTTACTGCTACTCCCGTGATCAGCCAGTTTTGTACACATATCTTGGAAACACAAAATTTCAAACAGCAAAACTTAAAATCGGGATTAAGAGTGAAGATCTAAATAGGAGCTATTATACCAGCTGTTATACACCCGGGCGACAGAAAAAATATCTTGATCGTTTATTTTTCCCACCTTCCCTCAATGATAAAAATTTAAACCATTAATCACTACAACATAAATAGTCTGTTTCAGCATGTATTCAGACAAATGATGTGGATTATTATGAACGGCATTTGCAATAAGAAAAAGCAATTAGAATTAATAACATTACTAGCATGCGGAGCATACCTTCATAGGATTCCGTATGAAAAGCTTTAAGAGTATTACAGCAGACCATTCAAGGATGATAGTGCACAACAACACAGTCCATACAACCTGCACTTTAGTACCTCTACATTTCTCAATGCATGAAGAGGACCAATTAACATCAATCATGTGGACAACAAACACTTACCATCATATAGAACATATTTTTTCTGCTCTCTTATCTTCAAACGCAATGTCAAAAGAGTACCAAAAAGATACGTGACAAACATTAGTTTTTCAAACCCACTTGTACAAGTGGACAAGACAAACAATCAATTGACTGGTTAGGATGATGGATATGTAACAGCAACTTATTAGCATCAATACAGAACCATGGAACAATATGGGCATAAAAAAACACTTCTAGCACACAGTTGCAGTATTAGCTTAGAAATTAAATTAGCAATACATAGCCTGTAATAAAATGCAGCATTGATACTTCAACTGAGAAATACTATTTAAGTCAAAAGCACTAAACGCCTGATGTCACGAAAGTGTGCAGTAAATTAGCCTATACAAAGTGAGCCTATATCGAAGGTTGACTAAAATTCGACCTCGAGTCAAATCACAGGTGTACAAACCATGTGAAGAAAATCCGAAAGTCTTGTCGCAGTTCAAACTGGAATTCCTTCACCTCGTCTAAAATTTACATGGACAGCCTGAAAAGACAACTGGGGCAAACTTATTGATCACCTCCATCAAATCCAAAATCCGCATCATCAACGTTGTTCAAAACTGAGCTTGTGAAGTACCATCCTGAAAACGAGTCCAGAATCTGCATCACCAAATAAAGGGAGTCGCTAAGTAGAAGCAGCTAAAAATACTTGGATGCTATGTATATTAAAAAAGCTGAAAAGACAATGTTACTGCTATGAACACATAGCATAACTCTCAACCATGAAAGCCCTCAGGTACTAAGCGGAAATTTGTCCACATTACCACCCTAGAAAGGGTGGGTATCAGTTCTCAAAGATTAATACATCATAGGGCCCTCATTAAAAATGATTAACAATCCACAAGAATTCCAGCCACAAAGATAATAGTTAAAGGCTACATAAACAGATAAGGTCGGATCTGTAAAAGTTTGAGAGACCTCCGAAAGCCATTATTCAATGATAGATTATAAAAAACAGATAGAAACATAAGTATTTGGCAACTGGAAGTGGAAATAAACAAGCATTGACAAAAATGATAGAATGGATCCATTAGAGAAAAGCAGCTTATCAGAAGAGACATTAGACTTTATCAGCCCAGCTTAAAGCTCTGATGACCGTCGTGATTTCTGTTGTTTCATCATACAAGCTGCTATTATCCCAAAATGTCCTTACAGTATTACAAAATGACTGACAGACATCAACTATTACAACACTTCCGACATGCGTTTAAATTAAAATTGAATTTTCTCTCAGACAAATGCCTCGTTTCGACGTCATCGCACTGGAACAGGTCCAGCAGCAATATTCAAAACTCCTCACACTCACGGGAGAAAGCAGAACGCTCCACCAGCAAGTTGAAGAGCCTGATGTATTGCTAACGCTCGGTCTCGTCATCTTGTTTTATCATCGCAGAGAAAGTTACACAATCATTTACAATTTCGCAAAGAATGACGGTCAAGAACACTGACAGCGAAAGACATGGTTCACGTCACCTGAACAACGAGCGTACACATAGGTTCGGACCTACAATCAGAAACGAATCGAATAAGGAAAAAAACAAACAAGCCAGTGAAAAAGAAAGGATCAAAAAAAGCCCTAGACAAATCTAGCCTGTACGAGTAGCTCCATTGACGCATACCTGTGAAACACACGAGATTCCTGGATGAAATAATATACTCTCGAGAAGCCTCGGAATTAATCTTCCATTTGATTTAGCCACCGACAGGCTTCCAAGAACAGATCAAATACTTCAAATTCTGTCCGAAGTCTGAGTATTAGCTCCATATGTCCACGATGAAGTGCGTGAAGCGAGCAGCAGTACATAGCGCCGTACAGCCATTTCATTCACCAATTATTAGGAACAATCCTGAGAACACCTCGCCTGCAAAAGCACCACACCATTCACTTAAGGTGGCTTCCGCTTTACAGCGGGGTTGCATTTTGGCAGGGATCTGCTTCACAGGGGTCAAAGCCATCTGATTAAGAAAAACTAGTACTATCTAGCGGATTCTCGACGACAACGAGAAGCAAGTTGAGCAATAAACCACAAGTATAACATAGTGAGTTTGCCGCAAGCTTTATAGCACACTGCAAGCATCTAACAGTTGAGATAACTTAGGGTCTGAACCCTGAACGAACAGCGGTTTTGCAGTTTGTAAACTTTGAATTTTTTGAACTGAACGACACTCCCCATTCAACAAAATGTCGGAACTGGTCGATGGAAACAGGGATGGTCTCAACTGGAACGGAGCTCAACGGAATGGGGATGTTTCGGGCGTGTATGCTGATTTCGTGCGACGTCCGTACGAATGCTCGCACTCTATAGAAAATAGGTGCATACATTACCTCTCGTCTCGTTAATACTTTCGAATTTTTGGTTAATGTTTTAGTGAAGTTTTTGGTTTTTGGTGGGCGACAGCGGGAGGTGATACTACCGCAGGAGCTATGGCGAACAGAGTTCCTTTAAAGTTCATTGGTGCCTCCTCGTTGCCTATGTTTCCTCATGCTCGCTGCATTCGTGAGACTTTATTTTTTGTTCGTAGTGACACTTTTTTGTTTTGGCTGATGGATTGTTTTTTTTTTTTGCGTGCAGAAATTGCTGCCAACTTGACAGGTGGGCAGCTTCTCCAGTTTGAGAATTTCTGCAAGAAACTATGAATAAGCGAATCAATTCGGCGTATATTGATGCTAAAGCCTCAATTACTGAGCCTCTGTCGTTTGGATCCTTTCGGGTATATCAATTGGTATCATGTAGCTTATTATTCAGTAATCGCGAGTGAAGCCCGAGAACAATGTTTATATTGTGGTCAGAATATTGGGATTTTTCGTTGCCAATTTTGAAACATTCTCTAGCGTCAATGCTTACGCAATTCATGGTCACATGCAGATGACATGTTCAAAGGCATTTACAATGGCAAGCAAGTGCATCCTCCAGACATTGGAGCAGTTTTGACACGAGCTTGGGAGGCAGGCGTACAACGCATTATTGTATGTGCGGTTCTCATCTGGAAATACTGTTCAGTCTTGTCCGAGTCAACAGTGACTATTGTACATTGTTCATCAATTAAACATGTATGAGCTGGGTTTAAAATCGAAAGCATATACTCACATTAAAACCAATCCACCACTATGAGGAACTAATTCATACGATATTATGCTGTAACAGGTGACTGGAGGCAGTTTAAAGGAGTCACGGGAGGCTTTGGCATTAGCAGACACTGACGGTGAGTCCTTGTCTCTTTGAATTTGTCTTATGACGACAAGTCCATCAGTTCTCAGACAATGCCGTATAAGTTATCCAGTCAGAAGAATAATTTCTGAGAAAAAGAGATTATTCTGTCAATGCATGCTGATTATGCTGTTTAAGTCTTATTGTTTCTGCGAAGATTGACTGGTATATCCCTGACTTTTCTGTTTGTGCTTTCTTGAAGGCAACAGCACGTCTCTTTTGCACTGTGGGAGTGCATCCAACTCGATGCATGGTGAGTTGTCCACCTGCTTGCTTGATTTGCTAGCTACTTTTTGTGTCCCAGATGCTCTTGATTTGTTTACTGGTAATGTTCACAGAAAAGAGTTTATTTGTGTCGCTACACTTTTGAAACTTGCTCTGCTTTTTGTATGTGGAATAAAAAGGAATTTTCGTGGCTCCGAAATGACCTTTACCCATGCAATAGACAAGGTTAACTCAACTCCTCCTTTTATTCCATCTTGCACCGATCAAAACAATGATTGTAACTTTTTGTACTTCGTTTATCACACTTTCTGCAGTGTTCCCATAGCGACAGGATGCACATCTGCTTGTGTTCACAAGAGTCGTTATTGCAGTCTTCTGTTCTGAAATTGAAGTTATCATTGACAATGTGGCTTCAAATTACAAGAATCAACTAACAATCCAGTTGTTTGGACTTGGCAGAGTGTTCTCAACAAGTTGGGCAGTCCTCATTCATACTTTATGGCTGGCGGTTGACAGAATGCAGAAGGGTGTTCAAAGTTTGAGATTTTGTTTTGTCTTGTTGGGCCTTGGCTGGAATAGGAACTAGAATCAAGCCCTGATCCCGAGGGATATCTAAAGGAACTTAAAGATCTGGCGAAGGAGGGGGCTGCACGAGGCAAGGTCGGTTTTCGATTAAGTCATAGTCAGACTACTCTTCTGATGCGGGACAGGACTGGAGTTGTGTAGAAACAGACTCGACTAGTTGCTTAAAGTTGGCTTTAGGGGGGTGCAGGTGGTGGCCATTGGGGAGTGTGGACTTGATTATGATCGTCTACATTTCTGTGGAGCTGATGTCCAACGGAGGTAAGCTTCATAATTATAGATTTATGCTTTTTTAGTAATGTTTTTGCAGGACTTACTGTACTCATTGCATTCATTCTCTTTGTTGTTTCTTTGTAGTGGAGAAAGGAGTCTTTATTAACATGCTGGTTAGCTTTATGGCACCTCTGTTTTCAGCAAGCTGCCGCTTTGCCCATTTTCCATGTAGGTGTCCACACGTGGATACCATACGAGCCATTTTCCGGCAACTGTCTGGGGCTCTATAAGATTGCAAGCTCGATACAAGGCCGTAGTATTGAGTCTTGAGGAGAGCTGAACAATGGTTGATAGGGTAGTGCAGGATGGGAGCAGATGGTTTGAACGGCAATTTGAAGTAGCAGAAGCGACAAAGCTGCCTATGTTCCTTCACATGCGTGCAGCCACCGATGACTTTTTGGCAATCGTGGAGAGGAACAAGCTAAGGTAGGAAACGTACAAACAGGAAGGAAAATATAACCCTTGTGAGGGTTGACTTCCTTATTGACCTGTGGTTAATTGGTACCTCATGCAGGTCCTTTTGTGTGGGTGAAGTCGGGGGTAGCAACGGGAGAGGAATTTATAAAGAGACAAATGCTTACTTTGAATAAGGAGCAGGCAAATGGGACAGATGGAGGGCTAACCGTTGTGAATTGCACCTTGTGGACAGGTTCAGCGCAGGCGTTGTCCATTCATTCACTGGATCCGCGGAAGACTGTGAGAAAGTGCTGGCCTTCGAGCAGCTTTTCATAGGTTGGTGAATAATGCCGCCTATAAATGGATCATTTGGGTTTCATAGGCCTACGGATCCAGGTTTATGGACTTCGCTATAAAATATTTCCGTTTTGTTTTTGTCTGGAAAAGTTGTGAGAGAGAGGTTGAGGTTGACAGACATACAGAGATTGTACACTGAGAATGACAAGCTGGCAAAGATGGTGTTGTCTGTGAAGTTCAATGTGTGGGCTTTCCGCGACTGCAATATTGTGAAAGTATTGCGAGTTTCATTTATTCTCTAAATCCTTTTTGAGTGTGAACCTTGAACAAGAAAACAGGCCAGACTGCACCCAAAGGGAAGCTGAAGGGGCCCGCGTGGTTAGTGGAAGACAATCGAGCCTTCTTAGTAACGTTGCCAATTTTTTTCCACATTTATGCACTTATCTTGTTTCGCAAAAGAACATGGAATTTAAAAAGAGGTTTAGTTCATTTATTGAGCTCTATAATGTCCATAGCGCTGCACCAAAAATAGTGTAACTAACATAAGGGTGGAAATTGGCAACTGAGCCTGCCAAAAACAATCAGATGGGTTGGCATTTGGGCCACATCTTTTTTCTCTTTGAGTACCTTAGTTTTGCCTCCGATGGGTTTGTATTTGAGCTAAAAGCTTCGTTTCGGTGGGCGCTATTGAAAAACTAGTGTATGGGCTTTGCTACACCGTCGCTATTGGCGTTAAGGAGTGATTAGTACGAGGACTGTTTCAGCGTTAATAATTATATTTCTGGTAAAAATGACGTGGACGATTGTGAACCGCAAAAAGCATTGAAAAGAAACAAGTATTAATTATGTTCTAATTATGTTCATTAATTATGTTGTGTTCAGAGGGCTAAAAAAACGGGGACGGAAATAGTGTAATTAATGCTAACAGCGATTCACGGTGAAGTACATGATATTCATTCAATGAGTGCATGATTTGTTTCATTCCTGGTTAAAATACCGGGTTGGAAGTTAAGGTAGTGGTTACATGGCAGTGAATTGCCAGTGAAGGTCCTAGCATTTCTTGCAAAGACAGAAAGGGTTGATCAGTTGTCTGCCCAGAAAGTGCCTGTATCATCATTCATCTTTCGTCAGCTCAAATCAGTAGGTGTCTTTACCTGCATTGATAAACTCTGTTCTTTGCCTGTTTTCTGCCTCAGGTATTAACGGATGCTCCTTAAAAACAGATGATAACTTATCTGTAATGTCAAAGATTCCTCTGGGGCGACTCATGTTAGAAACTGACTCTCCTTATTGTGAAATCCGTTCAACTCATGCGGGTATAAGTTATGTTAAGTCCTTTTGGCCTTCAAAGAAGAAGGAGAAGTATGACATAATGTCGACGGTGAAGAATCGCAATGAGCCTTGTCATATACGGTAATGAGTATTGCTTTTTGCCTAATGCCTATTGTAGAGGATATATACTGTGGGTGGTTTTTGAGTGTCAGTTTCCTTAATGCTGTAGGGTATCTTGCATGTTAGAGTGTATAAGCAACTGTATTTGTGGCTTTGCTGATATGTATGGCAGTAACATGTCACTAGGAGCTTCTCATCTTCTTACGAAGGCCCTTTGATTAGCGTCAAAAAGAGGCCTAGGCCTTTTGTGGTACTTACATCGGTGTCTGCAACGTGCAATGCTGGTCAAATAACAAACCATAACTGCTGTCTGTTTTTAGTTAAGTTTCAATGGCTGATTGCTATGCTGGAAGATAATTTTGTTTTTCTTTTCTTCTCCTCTGAGCCAACTTGGAATTTTTTGTCTGCAAATTGAATTTTGAGCTATGTATGTCTGTGCCACCCCAATGGTTGTGTTTAAAGTCTAATAAAGTGCTATAAATCTGTTCCTTTGATGTTTGATGCAGACAAGTGCTAGAAGTGGTATCAGGATGCAAAGGAGAAACGGACGTTGCTGGATTGGCACAATGTGTATTTGAAACGACATGCAGGTGATGAAGTGTTTCCGCTTGATGTGCTACAGTGGTCGTTGATGGGTCTAATTGTCTCCTGCAGTCAGGAATGGCTCTAAGACCTCCTTGTCGGACAGCAAAGTTGAGTTTCATTTGTTAGCATTGTTAGAACATGGGGAATTCACGATTCCTTTTGCACGAGTGAGAATGGAGAATAGCAGAGATTGTTTTTGGAAAGTTGTTAGTTTATCATGAATGTTAGTATACACATTGTACATAATCAGCCCCGGCTGATTCTATCTGTCCGCTATGGGGTCAATACGATTCCATGTGGTTTACTGTTCCGAGTCGCCCTTAATGTACTTAGTTCACGTCAATAGAACTGTTTCATAGACACCTTGTCCAAATATCTGGTTCACTACACCTCCCATCGTTATTAGTTAATAACACTAATTCAGTTGCGACTCTTTTTGGCCAAAAATCACAAAACTGTGTTAACAACACTCTTTAAGGATGTGGACTACAATCTGCCACATGCCCTTAGAATTAGTATTATTAATTCTAATTATGCATTAACACTAATAAATCCTTAACGCTAACAATGATGGGCGGTGTAGTGATTCCTGAAGTGGCTTCATATGCAATGAAGTTTTTTGCTGGTTGTTCAGAAGTTTGTCTCTCAAGTGAATGAATGATCGTAGTTTGTCTCTCAAGTGAGTGAATGCTCGTTGCTACTTTATTAATATAATTAATTTCCTTGTGTGCTGCAGAGTTTTTTTCCCTCATGATTTGGATACCATGGCGGGAGTTGTGCTGGGGCAGCAAAGTGAATCTCAGTGATAGAGTTGCAATTCTACGAGTGTTATGTGTTCAGGAAGTAGAGCTGAAGGCTTTGTTTTTCAATTGAAACATTGTTGAACAGCCATTATTGGATGAAAGGGAAAACAGTCGGGCAAGGTGAGAATGCGTTTTGGTCTTGAAACATGTGCACACCAACAGTTTTGACACCTGCCTGTGGGCATTTCGCCTTCAATAGTTTTTGAAATAAAAATACAATATTTTGATTATCAAAATCTATTGTTACTTTGGTGGTTCCTGTTTTGGGTTTTTGCAAAGGAAGTTGTGAGGTAAACAAATGATGTAGGAACATAAAGCAGCATTGATGCCATTGTTGAGGCCACTAGTTGCAACTAAAATTGGTAGCAGAGGACTGTTATGACAGGTGCTGTGGTGAATGTGATAATAGCCTCTGATAAATATCTTCTATTGCAGTAGCTGGGTAAGAGAACATTCATCGATGAAATGCATTCACAGAATTCAGTACTTGACATCTGTTAACTAGAGGAAAAAGCGTAGAACAAGTAATGGCTAATGTTTTAACCAAATGTTTTATAGTCAGACAAGTAATCAATGGCGAAAATTGGCATCTACAAATTGGAAAAGTACAACAGGCATGAGTTAGAAATTAAGCCTAATGCTTATAAGTAAACCTTGTGATTAATAGATAAAAGTAAATAGCTTTGCTAAAGGATGCTGAACTGCTATTTTGTGAACCATGTTAGTTCAAAATAATCTTGGATAAGTGGTACACTTGGAGTGTAATTTTATGGAGAGCAAGTTCGTTTTACTTGTGATTGCCGTTAGTAACAATAGACAGCAGAAGCCGGACAGCATTTTCTTCAAAAAGAATATCCGAGTTTCTTGGGTTGTTTGCCCTTTTAAATTTGAAACGAGTTCAACTAAGTTCCCATCTAAATACCAGCTTTTGTGCAGATAGACACAGGGAGAAAACATGTTCTGACTCTGTCGTTTGCTTAAACAAACAATACAACGACTAACAATTTGAGATAGGGGATCACTCTCATTAAGTGACCCAGCTTGGCCACCACTATATGCCACAGCAATAAAATCAAGTTTCTAGTCCAAACAGGAAGCTACAAAAAAGGTGAATACCATTCGCACATAATCGTGTGGGTTTACAAAGAAAAAAGACACTCACTAAAGGCATCGCAGCCATCTTTTCAAGATGGAGGTCAGTAAGACAAACGGATCCCTATCAGATTGTCAATCTGACAGTTCCGTTATCAGTAATGTTTTAGATTTCCCACTCTGAGGATTCAGATTAAGCCCCCCAATCGGATCTGTTGCTCCTGCTATATGTACATCCAGCTCTTCTATCTGTTTCTGTTGGTAAGCTCGCACCAACGACACACTTGCTCTGTAAACATCTGGCGACTGCTCATTTGCCCAAACTAAAAAGTACTGCAATTTGCGGCTGACAAGCTGAAGCTGCCGAAACTCCCTCTTCTTTTTAGCACCACTCTTAACACCGACTGGAACTCCCTGAGCACCTGACAATTCGACTGACGGGCCTCCCTTGGCATCTCGTGGAGCTGTCCCTATGGCCGCCTCCACCATCCTCTGAATGTCAGCCAATGAGCACACCACACCGGGCCGCCCAAGGTCCATGATATTTGCCACATCACCCATCACAGAAACTCCATATGCCACTCCTCCACAATCTCGCCATTCTGCAGAACACACTCGTTGCAAGCAGCCAAACAGAGCCGAGTCGGCAGTTTCTGGAGTAGCTCCATGCCCCAAAACCATAGATATCCCTAGAAGAGATGCAGCAGCTCCAATTGGATCACTGATCCATTCACCGTTATAGAGTCTTAACGTGAAGCAATAGCCATAGAGAATATCCATTAGATGCAAAATGAGCAGAGGAGAGGGCTTGTTTGTAGACAGGTTTTTCAAGGGTGGAATGTCAGTTTCAGGTGGGGAAGGAATTGCTAGTGATTCAGGACCTTCTTCCTCGGATACCTGATTGTCCTTTACCAAAGCACCTCCACTACAACTGAGTGACATGGTTCTTGCAGCAGGTAGAGTCCACCATGGCTGCCATATATCCACAAGACAACTGAGCTCTCCAGTGGCAGCTGCCCTTCTCAAAGCCTTCTGCTCTTCAGGTGTCAAATCCTCAAGCGACAGCTGGCAGTCATCTGGGAAAAAACAAGAACTGTTCAGATAGTTTCAACTTCGACCAGACTGAGGGATAAAGCTTGGTATGCAGTTGCAAGGAAGTCCATTCAGTTGACATGTTACACTTACAACATCACCCTTACATCAGCTCAAACTCACCTCAAATTCCGCTGAATAGCAATAGTTTACAATAATTGAGAACAGTTTTGTGCATACATTAGAGCACAACAAATGGTTCTCAGACGACCTGGTTCCCACATGATGCGCATTTAAAAATACTGAAGGTCCCAGGCAAAAAAAAATGTTCATAAACAAGGTCCCGTCATATATCTCCGACATATACCACTCAGCAAATTTTCTGAAATGCTCTTTCATGACCAAATATATGAGCCATTACTTAGTTCAAGATTCAATTCAGATGCTCGTTATTCTCGAAAACAAATTTATTTTCTGTTTTCCAGATTTATATTCATATATTCAGCAAAACATTATGCGTTATATGCTGTCACAACAGAGTGAAAACCTATTTTTTGACCTATAACATGGATGATTAAACGAGGCTTTCTGTCTGTTATGCCACCAGTATGCCCGTTGTTTCATACCTGCCAGCACTTTTGAGACAGTTTCATGAGAAATCCAGTCAATACCTGCACCCACACAGTTTTGCAACCATTAGCTATATTTTGGCATTACTTAGAACGTCCCAATCTTTGAAGGCGCAGCACCGACGGAAAAAGCAATGCTCAAGCTTACAATGCAAATCCACATCTACATAAAGAGCCATTTGGCTCAGCTAAACCTTTCTGCAACTGCCTTCACCTCAAGGTACACAAAAATGTTATGTTCCTTCTCATGCGACGAGCTGTGCAATGCCTTTCTGAGCTGCTTTGAGCCTTCAACCCCCCTCGCTCTATTTCGTACTTCTTTATAACGACGAATTTGATATTTTAAATTTGTGAATCTTTATAGCTTCTAAGAACAACAATGAAGTAGTAATATTTTTCTAATTAACAGCTAGACTAAGCTCTCCCATATGCCTTCTACCAATCTCCTTACTTGCCTCGAAGCCTCTCAAAGCAAGCTCTTTACCTTCATCCTCAACATCATCCGTGTCATCTCCTTCTGCCTCCTCCTCTTCCCCTTCCAGATGCAACCGCTGCAATGTTGCGAGCATACGTTGTCTGTCTGACTCGCTACTTCGCATTCCTTGTAACTCTCTTACCATATTCTCACGGTAGAAGCCCTCTGTGCATCCAGTGCTATGGCTCTGCAACCCTTTTGCCCAATGGCAGAGAAAAAAGATGCCACCAATGCCCTCGCTTTAAACGCCTTCTTTTCTCCTAAACGACCAGCAGATTGGACAGTGCAACTACACACGAATTTTACGACAGAATTAGAGCCTGACAAAAAGGGAGGAGAACAATAGCTACCTTGAAGCAAGGGAGAGAACAGTAACGAGCATTGCATCGTGGACAAGTGTACTTCGCATACTGCTTCTCACACCTGTCGAAAAACCATTAAATGTGCTGCTCGTCAGACAAAGACTTCACGCCTTCAAAGGCGCTACTCTTCATGGTTTTAAAAATAATGGATTTATCTGATGCCATTAGCATATCATTCAGATGAGACTTCAAATTCCTCACGCAACAGTTTTTTTAATTGTCTAGATCCTACAGAGAATGGAACATAGCCCTGTTAATTGCCACAAATGGTTTGGAAAAATCTTGAAATCAGAAAAGTCTCTTAGAAATAATGGGGTATGTCGAGGTCATTCTAAAATGGCGCAATACTAAAGGCATTCGTCCGTCAGGGATTAGCCAGGTAAAATCATACAAATTGGCTACCACATGAATTCAGTGAAAATCAACATAGCACAAAAAAGGAACCCAATTGGGTTGCTTCGAAAAGGAAATAATGGAAACAACCGATTTTGCCAATTACTGCACATTTCAACGTATTTCTTGAATGTGGAAAAATTGAACAAACAACAGTTTTCAGCGAATCAATAGAACGAGAATTCTTCACACCAATGATGGACAACATTTGAAGGTATATGTCGTGGTTCCTTTTTTTAAAGCTAATTAATTCGGTGGTTCACAATTGTCAACGCTATTTAGACTGTCAATATAAATTTTAACACTAAAAAAGTCACCATAAACTGCCATACACCACAATCTAGGATGGTGTAGCATACTAAAAAATTACTTTGGTACAGATACGTCTATAGGAATAACATATCACAATAAATCAGAAATTATGTTCATATGATAGGCATAGCCAAAATCATATTCATGCGTTGAGCTGCTGTAAAATAACAAATATAATTTCGAAATCTGGGGACAGATGACGTAAATTAAGTGGACGAGACCAGAAAATAGAGGCCATGGGAATCAAACTTAAGTGCACAAGCTATTTAAAGTTTTCAGGGACTTGACCGATCTTGCTCCTGAGTAAAAATGTGTCACTTATTAATCACTAAAGAATCATGCCCTTCCTTGGGACAAAAACTGCTTTGAAAAGCGGAAAAGAGACAGAACAGGAACTTACACTCGGCAGATGATACGCAGAGTTTCAGGACCTGCCATGGCTGCTGGTACTCCTAGAGCAATAGAAGTCGACACAACCTGCTTACTCATATTTCTAGCCTGAATCAGTCGCTTGTCAGCCGGTTCCCGCCTTTCAGCCACGAAGTCGACGAAGTAAACACGAGGGCTCCTGGCATTCAAGTATTGAACAGCAGGAGAAGTCGATTTACTGCATTTACTGCACCGTACAGTCACCATAGCTGTTAAACAAATCGATAACAACATAGACCGGTCGTACAAATCATGACGACAGCGTCCTGTAATGTCAAAACCTTACATCTGAGAAGGGTACAAAAGTACAAAAAAACTACAATCGCCCACTATAGACATTACAGTACTGTACTGTACAGTACTGTAATGTATCTGTACCGTATAACATTACAGTACTTTTGTACGTTTGTGACGGACCACATTTCCACCCCAAGGGGCATCAGGCTTACCGCACCGACCAACCGACAGGGCCGATGCAAACAGATCGGCTCTTTCGAATCGCGGCGCCGCAAAGGTGCGTGCATCCTTAAAGGAGCATAGTTTTGCTGCCACGTGGCGCCACGTCGCTGGCGTTCTCTGTGACTCTCCCACAGTGCGGCGTCGAGCCGCCGTCCGCCTAAAAAGGCGGCTTGCCTCGCTTTACGGAGCCGGGACAGATTGCCCCTGGATCCCATTCATTCACGAGGGTCTCTATCTTTATCTGTATCTCTATCTCTCACGCTCTCTTCTTTCCTTCCTTTGGGTGACGTGACGTGACGTGACGTGACGTGACTTGACTTCGCGGCAGAATGGAGCAGGTGGCTGTGTCAGCGGAGCCCAAAGAGCAAAAGAAGGTAGTGAGTCCGCCGGCTCTTAAGGCGATCTCAGGATCATTAGGCGGTATATTGGAGGCTTGCTGTCTTCAGCCAATAGATGTGATAAAAACACGACTGCAATTGGATCGAGCTGGTCAATATAAGGGAATTATAGATTGTGGGAGAAAGGTAGCTACAGAGGAAGGCGTAGCAGCGCTATGGAAGGGTCTCACACCTTTTGCGACTCATTTAACTTTAAAGTATTCGTTGCGAATGGGTACAAATGCAATGTTTCAAGCAGCTTTGCGGAATAAAGAGACAGGGGAGTTAGGAGGAGGACAGAGGCTGGTCGCTGGTTTTGGGGCGGGAGTAGTGGAGGCTTTGGTTATTGTAACACCTTTTGAGGTGAGAATTTTGAGGCTATTTAGACTATTCTTTTTTTGTTGACCATTTTTTTCACCTTTTTCTCGGAATGTTTACACTGTAATTCAGAATTTTAGTTTTTGTGTATGTTTCCATCCGTCATTACTGTCTGAGAATTTATCAAATAATTTAACTTATACTCCTTTTCTTCTGTATTTATAACAAAGAAATGGATTGAGATATACCTGGCCAAAGTAAACGTGTAATTGTATCATGAAAGAACACAGTGGTTTTCACTTCCTGTGGTAAAATGGTGTTGGATCGTATTAATTTGATGAAGTGGGAGTGGAAACTTTCAGGTAGTAAAGTTCTTTGTATAGCCTTGTCCCCATCTCTCATCCCCTATCTCCCTTCTCCCCTCTCCTTTTTCTTCTCCCACCCATGTTTTCTGCAATAGCCTTTGTCTTCTCTCTCTCTCTCTATATATTTTTTTCGTACATTCCCGCAACAATAATGTTGCACATTTTTTGTTTTTGGTTGCGTTTCTGCTTCTAGCAGTTACAGAATTTTGTCAGTTTTTTGTCATGCCTCAAAGAAGGAATAGTTTTGTGACCATATTATCTTGATATGCATTTGAGACAATTGCCGGTCAGACCTAAATATGTCTTGTGTTGATTTCCTTTGTACTTCACTAAAGGCGGCCTAGCCTTGTGTTTTTTTTTTCTCTTCTACATTAGCGTTAAAAAGTCGACAGAATTTGAACGTAAAGTTATGCAATGATTGAGAGAGTCTTGACAGGACGTAAGGTGATTGTTCACTTTTATAAAAGACGTAGGTATAGCTCTCACTTTTGAAATATACCTTCAATAAATTTGTATTTTTTCGAATATATAGGTTGAATGAGATTCATTGGCAGCCCATAGTTTGGTTGCATTGTGGTTCATACAATCTATTTCACATGGCTGTATGTTTTTTTTCACCTTCAAGTGAAATGTGCAGTTTCTATCGCCTGCTTTTGAACATAAACACCAAATTGCTGTGCACGCTGCTGCATTATGTGTTAATTTTTTCAATGTTCTAGAGATTTCACTACACAAAACCTGTCTCAAAAGGAAATGTTCCCATCATAGCCCACACGTCACTTTTCAGCAGCTGAGAAACTGGAATTTCTATATATATATTGTGTGTGTGTGTGTGTGTGTGTGTGTATGTACACACACAACACACAAAAGAGGCTTGATTGCGAGAGTACCCAGAGAAAAATATGTTTCAAGTTTTCCTGTGGGTTATTTGTGTTAGCAAATAGGGTGCTTAGAATGAGAGGTACTCGATTAGTCTCTCACAGTTAACATTCTCCAAGTCTTCTATTATGTGTCGCTGATGATATACTCCAACAACCATGATGCTTTTTTGTCCTTTTCAAAGACATGCTATTTTTTCGGTTATTAAAATTTGAACTCTTTATCTTTTTGGAGGTATTCTACACTCTAATAAGGCCATGCTGTTTTCACCTCCTCAGGTTGTAAAGATCAGGTTGCAACAACAGAGAGGTTTGACTCCAGATGCCCTTCGTTACAAAGGACCAATCAACTGTGCTGCCACCATCCTGAAAGAGGAGGGAGTGAGAGGTCTCTGGTCAGGAGCCAGTCCTACTGTGTTACGAAATGGAACCAATCAAGCGGTCATGTTTTCCACAAAGAACTTCCTTGATAGAGTAATTTGGAAGAAAACCGAGGGTGATGGACAAACACTGCACCCATGGCAGTCTATGTTATCTGGTTTCCTTGCAGGAACAGCTGGTATGTGAAGTTCCCTCTTAATGATACATGACCTGATCATTGTCATATTAAAATTCTATGTAGATGATGTCTTTTAGCTTTGTTAATCATCACTCTTCCCTGCTTGGTTAGTTATTTAATGGGACTTTTCACTGTTCACCACTACCAGGTTGAGTTGCAGGTTTAACTTTTGTTATTACCAATGTATTAATCTAACAAACACAGGTTACTGGTCATGCACTTTTCTTTCTGTCCAATCACGCACCTCAGTACTTGCACAAGTGTTTTAAAACAGAGAGTAGGGACTCTGCGGTGGGATTTGCTTGTCCAAAAAGATTAAGCTTGTGTTTATTGTGTGTATGTAAACGACATTTTGAATAACAACCAAGGATGTTAATGAATGGGAAAATGTACTGTGGCAGGCCCGGTTGCGACTGGTCCTTTTGATGTTGTCAAAACCCGGCTGATGGCACAAGAAAGAATCGCCGGAGTGGAACCTCGGTATCGAGGGTTAGTTCACGCAACACACCGAATAGCAGCAGAGGAGGGTGTGGCAGCCCTTTGGAAAGGCCTTTTGCCTCGACTTATGCGAATACCACCTGGACAGGCCATTGTTTGGGCAGTTGCAGATCAGATTACAGGATTCTATGAGAGAAGAATGAATAAATGAAGAAATGGGAGGGAGAGGGAAAGGGTTGGAATGGGCTGGGATTGGTAGGGTCAGAAGGGAAGAGCAGGGGATAGAAGTGGGGCTTCTGAGATGTATTTTTTTGGGATTTTTTGTTTCTTAAAATTTGAATAGAATTATTGAAGTGGAGAGGTGCTGCAGGAAGGCCTGGTGTCAGTGTAGTGTTGGGGAATCTTTTTAGGCGTAAGCCTAAAGAAAATAGGAGATTTTGCAGAATCATGCGGAAGTAGGGGATGAGAGTACAGTTGGGCTCATTTTGAATATGTTGGCAATATCCAAGTTTTTTCTTATTTTTTTTTGTGAATAAGGTGGGGCTGTTCAAGTGGCCCTGCGTTGCCACGTTTTTGAGGTTTCGTAGTTAATATTGAGAGTGAATCATTGAAGAGTTGTAGCATATATATTCCGAAAGCTTATTGCAAAAAGTAATGTTTGAGAAGCAGGCATTTTCTGCAACAATGAATAATTATGCGGAAGACAGAGGATTCTGATTCTATCTCATTTACCTTTCGGAGCCACATGATGAGAAAGTGAGCTGTGATGCATGTGTCTTAGTGATCAATCTTGATTGCAATATGAAATGATTTGTTGCCTATGCATGCGGGTTTTTTGTGAAAGGGAAAATTTTAGGGGCTAGTTTTTGTCTTTAAGTGATCGAGGACACACTTCTGGTTCTTTCATTTCTTTTACTCCAGGATTTCACTATAGAGGAGGTATTTGCATGGTTGGTGTGTTCGCTTGTGTTGCAATGTGAGGTCTTCCCTGGCAATTTCCCTGCTCAGTTGTGTTACTTTGAAAATGTTATCACATGTAATTATGGTGTATTGAATAGATATTCTATTTGGCAAGAGCAGTTTTTCCTAGATTTTGTTTGTTGGTCATGTCCAATGTGTATTAAATATTGTTGGTTATGTGTGGTCACTCTTACAAATGGACGTGAATGTAGAGTAGGCTAACGAAGTAAAGCTCGTTTGTTTCAATACGAAGTGTTTTAATATTTCCAAAAATGTCACAGAAAATTACTAAATCACCGTAATAAACCCCTTATTCGAAATCTGATCGTAATTTTCCATCACATGAGTACCACACATGAAAAGAGCAAAAGCAACGAAAACAGCGAGCAAGCAACGCCAAGCTTCAGAATAGAGGTGCCTTTTTGCAGAATATAAGGCCAAGAAGGAGAGCTCTTCCACAATTACAGATGTTTTCCACAAGGCTGAAAGCAAAAACGCGAATCTGTTTCGTTCATTCTAGCGGCTCCGCTTTGGCTCTCTAACAAACTTCGACGTACCTTCATGCAATCGTCGCGGCTTGTATGCTTTAGCGGATTTCGCAAAGCTCTTAACTTTTTTGGTGTCTCTGAAAATCATAAATATTGATTCTTGCTGGACTGCCGGTACTTGCCATGGCGGTCAGCTTGGGTACAATTTTCAAATTTCGCCTCCCATAGTTGGCCAGTGAAAAACACGACAACTAAATTTAGTGCAGCGGACGGGATACGTAGCGTCTCTCTCCTTACCACGTGGTTCTCCTGCCTATTTATCAGATGCCCTTCCATGGCTGTAGAAACAGAAAAGCATCTCCCTGCTTCCTTGCGAGTGCTCCAGTGGAACATCCTTGCTGATGGATTGGCGCAGCCATCTGACTTCATACGTGCGTCTCAAGAGTCTTTGCTATGGTCTTCGAGAGCTAACCGGATTTTGACGGCCATGCTAGCCATGGACCCTGACGTCATGTGCTTGCAAGAGCTCAACCATTTTGGTCCGAATTCTGCGCCTTTTCTTAATTTTACCATCTACCGTCCACATGGGCATGTTTTTATCCTAAGCTAGGTGAAGTTGATTGCCGTATGATTTTCCAATTTGAAAATCTGGTAAATTGTTAGCATTAACAAAGAAACTTGCAAACTTTGATAGTTGTTAAAGCCCAAGTATTTACACTCAGCTGCTCTAAGTCATGCTTAAGGATGCATAAATGTATTCTTAATATGGACAAAGTTATTTAAAAACATTGATAATGGGATTATAAAATCAAGAAGCAAGGTACAAGGAAAACTTTAGATTTGTTTCAAATGCCCGAGGGAAAATTTGGAACCCATCACTAGTGGCAATTACTTCTGCTTGCCAAAGCCGGTTATTTCTTCAGAGTAAATTATCATGAGGTATTTGAGACAAGTACATCATGTTGCAGCTATTTCAGCCATGCTTTTAGCAGACTGCAGTCTGATATTTGAAACCATTGACAATGCTGCCGTGGTCTACCCATTCTCACCCTGGCTGACACTCATCACTTGTAGGGCCAGTTTTGATAAACTAGCTTTAGTTGATCAATGCTTCATTAATTATAACCATTTTTGTCAAGACAATTATAATTTAAGATCGAACAATCATACTAAAAAATCTAATGCGCACAAATCAAAGCGTCCATGGTAGAACTTCATTTTTCATGATTTTCTGTGTAGATGTGCTGGTGCTTGAAAGCTCAGCTGTGGGAAAAGGGTCGCATTTGTCAATCACTTGTAAAAGTATACACTTGACCAGTTGTTATCTCTTTAACAACTGGTTAAAGGTATCTGTGTCTAGGCAAGTTGTCTTTCCTTCTAGGACCGATATATTTATGTTTAATTTCAACGTGCTTTTTGCTTCTCTTTGCTGGACTGTTTAGACCTTTGGACAACTCCTCTTTGTGAATAATGTGGCGTCCATAGATGTTATTAGGAGTAATGGAGAATTGTATACTTTAAACCAACATCATTCTTACCAATTGCACTTCTACAAAACAGTTTGAATGTGAGGCTGGAAAAACAATATCAGGCCTTCAATGCAGCATGGCAGCATGTGAAGCTCTATAAAGATAATCTATACTGGAAACACCAGAGGCACCTTGCGGATACGGCTAACAATCAGGCATGAAAGTACAGATTTAACAAAAGGCGGTAGTTTTGGTGTGATCTGCGTTGCATTCTTGGTAGGTTTTAAGGTGTGTTTAGTACTAATAGGTAACGATTATTGTTGAGAAAGTCACTTCTGCAGCTTCCTCAACCACATGCTCACCATGTTCCATAGTTGCTGCTTGTGGCTGGTTTTTCTTATCTGCATGTTTCTGCACTCACACTAATTTAAAGCTTCAGTATCTGCACATACATCAACGCTGGGTAAGAGCAGGTCAGACTGACCTCCAACTAAGGGTCAAATCATCAATTAGACAATCATCTATTAAGCCCAGCTTTCAGAAATGCTTACTTGAAGAGAGCCTGTTGTGCATGGCATTGAGGTGCAGACGATTTTTTTATGCCTGAGCTTGGCCTGAAAGAGTATAATGGACTTTTCCACCCAAAAAAGTCTTCTCCAGCTCAGGTGTGAAATTCTTACCATGTTGGCTTTCAGATTTTTGCTGTTGTGTCTTAATGGATTATGGGAAAGTCCTTTGAATGCTGCATAGGATGTTGCTCGAAACACTGAACCAAAGAATCATTGAAGAAGGTACGCACTGTTTGATTCGTTTTAAAAGGGTATGCATGTGGCTTGTTTGATTTGTTAAATAGCTTAAATTGTCATCGAAATTCTGCTTGCACATTTCCTGTGGTCTAAGGGGAAATTTTTTGAAATACTTGCTGGCTGGCGAGTGTAAAATGCAGGGACTAAGGTACCACAAATGGAGTCTGGATTCTCGTTTCATTTCTGACCCTATTGATCCCCTGAAAATTAATCATGTCAATGACACTGTTGCTATTGAAACCAAGCGCTTCATTTCAAAAAAGGAGTTATTTTTATTCTCGAAACACCATGGATGCCAGCTGATTGGAAGTGTTTCAGGGGTTGATAATCCAATGTGTTGCTAATAAATGAGACGTATGCTTGTGTTTATATAGAAAATCCCTTGGTCCTGGGGCTGGTTGATGCAGCGCTTTGGCTGCCCTCCTGATGGCTGTGCCATCTTCTACAAGAAATCTCGCTTTCATGTCATTGGTAATTGCAGATTATGTAGCATCCCTCCAGTTATTTCCCTGACTTAGCGATTTGCTTAGAACAAGCTGAATCCATGGAGTCCCAAAAATGTAAAAACTCTAATAAAAAATTAAACCCTTTTTGAAAAGCTTGGAGAAAACCAGAAATCCTGTCAATTTTTCTTAAAAGCTTTAGATAGACTATAAAAAAACCCTTCATAATGTCTGAATTGGACCCTTGATTCTTCAAAAGACGCTACTCTTACTGGTTTTGGTGAGATTGTTACAGTTGCCATTACTTACAAGCTTGAAATTTTCTTTTGAAAGTGGGTATGATTCAGATTTTATGATGTTTTTCTTGGCAATTTAGTTTTGTTTTGGTCAAGACATATGGTTCCTCTCGTGACAAACAGCCGGACTTTGTCTGCTTGTGAAATTGCAAAATTATTCTTTGAGTCTGATGAATATGTAAGAAAAAATCTTGGGGGAACAAGGAGACATGTATACCCAAGGTTTAACCAGCATCTAGTGGGTTAGCTGGTCTGCATCTGGGCTTCTGGGGCACCACGCTCTATTGCTCAACACATAGAAAGAATCCTGGGATTTTCCAAAAAAAGGAGGCAGTGTCATTCCTATGTTATTTACAAAGCAAAAGATATTTAGGAGAAGTCAGGAATCTACTGCAGTGTTTATTGGCGGAAAATTGTTTGTCTAAATTGTATGAATTGTCGCAGGCTCGGAGATGTCTGCCTACATGGGAGAGGATGGGAGTGAACTGAGTCAGGTACAGGGTTTTTCCAATTTCATCTTTGCACCTAGAGGCACTTATACCCGGTATAAACTATCATACCAAATTACAAGTGGATGAGATTGGTCGAGTGGTTTCTGTTGGAGATAGAATTTCAAGGTGTTATTTGTCATGCTCCAAGTTACCTACCAACTGTCGATGCTTCAAATCTGCTCTTTGTTTTTACAGCAAGAGACTGAAGGCCGGCCTTCGCCATACATCACATTATGGCTGGCCATTTCAGTTGAGAGTGTATAATGAATCAGAGTTATGGGTTTTCTGATAGGGGCCTTTTGGAATCTTCAGGGAGCTATCCTGTGTCATTTTCGGGACGTAGCGTCAGGAAGGGAGTTTCTGGTTGCCAATACTCACCTGAAGGTGGAATTCTCTGTTTGCTAAATCTCTATTGCTCCTGTGATTTATCTACTCTGTGATTGTTTTTTTCACAATTCACTGTAACATGGAAGTGTTGCCTGTTTGTTCTGCTTTGAGGTTTGTATGACATCAGTTTCTTGGTTGTGAGGACAGAAGGTGATCATTTTTGTTAGCTGTTGAGCAACACCCTGAAGCATTCAGCTGCTATCTTTTATGTGATGATCCTTAATGCAATCAGCAATAATGTAACAACAACGCAATAATGTGAAGTACTATACTTTTAATGTGCTTTAGGCGCCCTTTATGTAAGCCGGACACATACTTTATGTGTTTGCATACTTAACATATTTACTTGTACTTTACGTATTCATTGCATCTACTTTTTGTGTACTTCTGTATGCTGTATATACGTACACATAGTTTATGTATAGTTAAAAGTTCCAATACTTTTCATCCTTAAGAAACTGATTGCCCCTCAGTTCAAGATGGGCAGAAGAAAATATCTTTGCTGTGTTGTTACAGTATAGTTTCAGTAAGTGATTACTTGTACCTGGGTGGGAAATGAGGCATCAGAAGTGCACTGCAGGATGGAGATACAGAAAGAAGACAGAAGTTTCATTCCCTCATCTGCTACTTTATCACTCTGTTACCACACTGTTGTCTTCTTAGCCCTTTGTCGTCTCAACTCGTTTAGCAATAAATGGTTTACTCTTCTGTTTGTCCTTGGGCAGGCCAAGTCTGGCCCTTTGAATGCATCGATACGCAAATCGCAGTCTCTGCAATTGCTGCAGGTGAGTTGCCGTATGTAATTTGGACCATTCTTAGTTTCTTTCTAACAATGCCGGCTGCTTTTGACAACTTACTAAAGATATTGGTAGGATGGTTTTTTTTTGCTGTGTAAGTCTAGGATTGTGGTTGTTATGGGGCGTTTCAGAAATCGCAGATACTTTGTTTTCATGAAGTGAATTGTTGCCCATTAATGGACGAGTGCAACCTGTGTGAATACTAATTACAATGCAGTATGTCACTTTAATTGCAGATTAACCAAACCATTGAGTGGCAAAAAACAAGTTAGAGCTGTAGGTAATTTTTGTACCATTAAAAATGTAAAAATTTCCTGGTATCCAAATGGGTTTACTTTTGCTTTGCCTCTGTGGCTGGCTCAGGAAACAAAGACAAACGAAAAATCCTTAAGGCATTTGCAGCCTTAGCAGTCAAACTTGCTGTCATTCCATTCCTGTCAGAAATTTTAGAGACAATTGAAAGTTTGTGCTTTCTTTTCTTGGAGACATTCCTAACCTTTTAAGGACGTGTAACCTCTACTAAGCTCCGTTCTTTGCTTCCAGCGGCTTACAGAGATGAGGAAGGAGACCAAACTTCCAATTGTTCTTTGCGGTGACTTCAACTCAGAGCCTGGCCAGGAAGTTTGGGACGTTCTCATGCAGTCCGTTTTTACTATGCGAAGCGTGTATGCTGCAAAGCGCTGTAATTGTAGTGAATCCTTCCAAGGTCAAACATTCAGGGATATGGAGAAGATATGTCACAATATGCAAGATGGAGGAGTGGAAGGAGAGCTTCCCTTTACAACTTGGAAGTTTAGGTGAGTGACAGGGCTGTTTGGGGATTGGGCTAGGTGTGGGAGATCACTTGCTTGTAATGTAACTTGAAAAGGGAAAGCAGAAAATTACAGGCTATGTAAATCTTCAACAGAAGTGTGAGGCACCCATGGACTCGTCGTTGGGAATTGAGATGTATATGATTTTCCTTTCATCTGTGGCACATTCAGGCCTGGGGGAGAGAAACTGGCGACCAATGATTATATTTGGTGGAGTTGTGATTCATCGGGACTGCAACCGAGCCATCGACAGCTGTTGCCGTCATTGGACAGGATTGGACTCAATGGGTTACCCTCGGAAGATTTTCCCTCTGATCATTTGCAGCTGGTTTGCGAATTTCAATGGATAAAGTCAGAGCAGCTGGTCCCATCACAGTTAGCCCAAAGTAGGGATTCTGCTTACTTGCCCGGAAATTGTTGTATCTTATAGTCGAAGGGAACCGAAAAACATGGTGGTTTTTACAACTGTGCGTAGTTTAATATTTTGTCTTGTTGGCCTGCCTCTTTAATGTATATGTTAAAGAGACAGGAAAGTCAACCAAATGTCAATTGGTTCTTTTTTCTCCAATTTTGGTTCTCTTTTTTCTCCAATTTTGGTTCAGATTGGGATGTTGTTGTTTTCAGGATTGTTGTCGTCTTTTGAGGGAAGTGAAAGATCACATTTAAGAGTGTGTGCGAAAGCTCAGTTTTGTTTTGTGAATCAATTCATGGCATGCAGGCCACAGGCTGAAATGATGTAGTAAAATATAAGTTCTATTCTATTGATTTGCATTGACGCCCATTCAAAGAGTAGGTTGCCAGTGGAAATACAAGGACGGCTGTTAAATAATTATTGTTGTGCCACATACTAATCTAGACTCCCAGGAACATTGTTTTATGGTTTAATTGTTTATTTTGAGCAAAGGGCAATTCCAACCAATTGTCGATATATTGAAGCCCGGGATTAAAACCTGTGTTATCAGAAGCAAATCTTTATTATGTAGAATAAACTTTCCTTAGAAGAACATATTGCCTTGCAGAGACCTATGGCTGCCTGCAACACTAATAGTAATCAACTATTAATGATTATTGAATTATAAATATCACGGGTGGAATTCAACTATAGGCGCCGGCGTACAAGTTCTGGACACCGCAGTGTATCTAGAATATTTAGTACATTTTCTCTTAATTATTCATTAAGGCAGAAGACATGTTGGCAACACTATTGCGACTATTGCTCCTTAAGGGATGTTTCTGTTCGACCTAGAGTTTCATGTATTATTTCTTTGCAGCAAATCGGCATTGTCCTGCTCCATGGCACCTGTAGTTTTTTGGTGACACTGTTACGTGAATCACAATTGCTGGTTAAGTGTTTCAGCATCTTCGGGTGGCTACTCGTGATTTTGCTAGGGAGTATAGTGACTATGAGCGTCACGATTTTACAGATGCCTTTACTCCCCTAATGGTCAAGATATTGTGAACATTTATCTGCGACTTTGCGGCATTTGCAGACATCCAACCTTCAAGGTTCTACTAATGCAGTGATGGATTGCTGATGGGTCTGAATATCCCTCAACGTCTTCTACAGGCTGGGAGATTTACAGGTCTACTAAGTAAATTGTTAGTTCTGTTGGGGGTTCTTTGGATATTTTGTTTAGGGTATTTTATCTTGCTGTTGTTTTTATGTTCGCTGTTTTTTTCTGCATACTTTATTAATTAGCCTGTCTTTGTCAACCCTCCCACTTCTTTAGCTTTTTTACATTAGATTTGCTTCTCCAATGTCTGTTCGTCTCTCTCTTGCGTGTTCGTCATTACCTTTGTTCGCGTGTACTAAGATGCTTTACCATCACCCTTTCTTAGTAGAGTTCGTTCCATAACATACCCTACCAAGAAACAATACTCACAACATCCTCTTCTTGCTGTGAAAAACACAGCTTCAGGCTACGTCACTGTGTCCCACTATTGTGTCAACACAATGTGGTTGTTTGTTAGATAGAAGTGATTCAACTCCAAACTACAACATAAAACCAAATGCACGTTCAGTATGTGGTCCAAAGACCACTAGCAACCGACATGTGTGACATATTGACTGCTTGCCTTTTTCAGACAAAACATGCCATAAAATCCACAGCGAATAACAAGAAGTGCATTAGTTTGCAAAACGAGCTACAATGACACCATTCATGAATCTAACCGAGTGAAGAAAATAGACACACAAGCACGACACCTTCCTAACAATTACTTTTCAAATGCTTTTACCTCTCCAAAACGAATATCCACATCACATTCAAACATGCATACAACAAGACTTCTCGATTGTAAGTTAGAACAATGTCAAATGTGAAGGCAAACGTGGTAAATCGATAGTGCAGATATTTGTGGACATTCCCGTTGACGCAGCTCATATATATTGATAGAGGTGTCACATTTCAAATCGATTTTCCACAAAAAAGGACAGCTCGTGCAATAATGTACGAACATTATACTACACTGTCAAAACCACACAACTTATTTTATTTGAAAATATTGCTAAATAGGCATTTAAAGCCTTTCGAAAAGCAAAACGACAGCTTCCCCAAATGTGGTACAATCATAGTGCCATCATGAATCGATCGCAACCATTCTTTCAATCATTGGCCAACATGTGGCACAAGGGACAATCGACTAAAACATTTTACACCAATAGCAAGAAGCAACAAGGAAGCTAGAAAACATGGTTAGTTCATAACATTCTCATAGCATAGCCAAGCTAGATTGGCAAATAGAAAGACAAGAAAGTTCTCAACCTATTATTTAGTGAAAGAAATTTGGTCGCTTTTTTATGGGTACTTTCCCTTGCTGTTTGAGACGTCGATAAGATTCTCGCATGTGTGAAGGACGTATTGGCCCTCGGTCTCCCCGTTCACTCATGACCACCCGAGCTGCCTCCCATTCCATTCATCACTTAAGCCATTTCACACATCGACCATGAACTGTAGGTGAATTCCAGAAGGTTGTCTCAAAGTACAAAGTGTTGACAAAACATTCTAAGCAAAAACAACCAAGTAAAGACAAAAACATAACAAGCAAGTGTTGATGCAAAGACCGGTGACCAGAAACTGACCATTTAAATTAGGTGAAACCGTCATTTGTCGGTGCCCTTGTTATCAACAATACAATGGCTTCCTTTAACCAAATCACTACCAAAACTTAACCTTTATAACAGTAAAATAAATGGACTTCCATCGAATTTAAAAAAATAAAGACACTTACCCGTTTCCACAAGCTCACCGACAAATATTTTGGTGATGCCTGACATGACAATGGCCATGTGGACACTGACGACCGAGCCGACCACAGTTTGTAGAAACTGCTTCCAACCATTTTCAAAGGCAAAATGAGCAGTCAGGCATCTGCATGCACACGCAGTCTAGTTGTTGCCGAGGGAGAAGGAGAAAGGAGAGGGAGGGAGAGGGAGAGAGAGAATTTTCCTTCCGAGTTGAGCAACGGATGTACGTTTCAGACACGTGTGATGTTTAACTTTTGAAGTATCCTAAGGATGAAGAAAAATGACGCAAAGAACAGTGTCATTGAATTTGTAACAAGACCCTTCTCTTAACTTCTTACTATAACTTATACCGGAAACCAGAAAAGCCTGTCCATGGTTAAATAGTTTCTCAAGTTGAATGAAAAAGTCCTAACAGAAACAAGATGACTTAAACAGACCTAACAGGATGAAATCTGTCAGGATGTCAAAAGAAGGAAGAGAAGCTTACCCTTTTCATTGTGCTCCTCTGAAATCCAGATCTTCGGTAGCATTCATAGCGGCTCATCTGCTCCGGTGTAAACTTTTCAAGAACTGCCCTGCAAACATTACCCTCGAGCAACTTTTATTTTCCTTCAAAGTTTAACAGTTAAACAAAATTGTGTTGACCACAAAATGCTGTGACACCAGAGAAGATGGTTACGAAAGCAACAGGAAATTTAAGAATCTGGAAATGTAAGCATGGATGGCAGTTCAGGCAGTTCATTTTTTAATCTGACACCATTGAAATTTCATCCTGCAATCGACAGACAGGACTAAGTACCTTTGTTAAAAATAACTTACTGCATTTTTTCAGCAGTCATGGTCGGAAACTTTGACAAGTCGAGATCAAGGTTGTGTTCCTCCTCTTCCTCCTCTTCCTCATCCTCTTCCTCCTTCCCACTATATTTACCTTTTCCTGCAGCTGTTCCTTCCCCTCCCTCGATTTCATCCTTTACGATATCATCCTTCTGCTCGTCATCCTCTTCCGGAACTTGGACATCTAAAGTCACTTTCTTCTTGGAAGAAGGATTATTAACCTTCTTTCCCTGTGAAACTGTTCCCGCTGCTGCTCGCTTTCCCTTACTTGCTGACTTATTACTCCCTTTTCCACTCGTTTTAACAGCAATAGGAGACTCGATTTCGCCCGTTCCTGCAGTTACAGCACCTCCCTTAGAAGAACCTGCCTCGGCTATGGCTGCCTTCTTGGCCGGAGGTGGCCCGGGCTCATCTTCTTCATCATAGTCATCATCTTCAGCAGGATGAGGCATGGCTTCTAAAGCCGAGAGAGTTGTGACTCCATTGAACTGTTTATTTGGGGAATGTGTGACAAAATTTGACAGGAAGGAGAGCTGCAATTGCGCTTACAGAACTGCAGAGATAGAAACACACAAGGGACGACAGATATGGAAATGTAACAAATTTCTTACACATTCTCATCTGATACATGGATGGAAATCGCTAATAGTGTAAACAAGGAATTACTGTACATGCAGAATTAGAATGTATACTACTAATACAGTGTAGGGAAACAGCGTGGGAGCTCGTAATCCACTTCCTTAAATAGTGTTATTAACAACATTTTGTGATTTCCTGTCAAAGAAAGCTGCGATCAAATTAGTGTGATAGGAAGTGTAAAGATGAATTTCCAGTTAACAATAAGAACGTCGTTTAAAAAATGTCCCAAACAATGGACGATGTACACAGAGTTTCTTTGATGTTTTTTTTTTTTTTTTTAATAACTTATTGGATTGCTGTCAACAAGCTGGACACAAGCAAATAATTAAAGGAAGAAAGTGCAAAAAGAAAAAGAGAAAACAAGTAGACTACAGAAGAAGAATGAGAAAGAAGAAAAACTAAAAGAGAGAGGAGAGTAAGAAATAAGAAGAGAACCGAAAGCAAGCACGAGAAAAAGAGCAGTGAGGAAGAGTATAGAATGCTGAAGGGAGAGAGCAGATTGAGAAGCGATACACGAGTCTAAGGAAAAAGAGAGAGCAGAGAGAAGAGGTAGGCGTACCACCATAGAAAGTATGTAAAAGACGACCACTGAAAATAAAATACTCTTCGTAAACCAGCATTTCAGGAGACAAGAAAAGACATAAACTGTCCAATGAAAAACCCTGAAGTTAACTATTTTTGTCACAAGCTATTATGACAGCTATTTTGGCAGCTTCAAAACAAATAAAACAATTCAAATCCCATCATCTTCTAAAATTACTACTAAGGACCATAAATTTGCATAAAACATATAAAAACGGCAAGTGTCGAGCTCTTTGTTGATATGACAACTACTTTTCGTTTTTTGACAAGAGAGGGAAGGGAGGCAAAACCGATAAAGTGAAAAACCGAGGAGGACGAGAAAGGGGAGAACGAGAGGGACAAGAAAAAGGTCGAGAAAAAGAAGATCAAAGGGAAAAGGTTACATAGGTCACGTAATGTTAAGTCTTTTTGTTTTTTGTATTTATTTTGAATTTTTTTTAACTTTTTTATTAATTTTGTTTTTTTTGTATTTTTATTAATTTTGGTTTTTTGTTTTTTTTTTTTTTCGGGGCGGGGGGGGGGGGGGGGGAGGGAGGGGGCGGGAGGAAGAGAGAAGCGAGGAAGGGGACGGAGAAGGAACTGACCTTTAAATTAAATCTTAACTGAATTTAATATGAAGGAGATGGAGAGAGAGAGTGGAAGGGGAAGGAGGGAGAGAGGAATTAATCTTTGCAATAAACCTACGCTGCAATTAGAAAAATAAGGAGAGAGAAAAAAAGAGAAAGAGAGAGGAACTTTTTTGAAAGACATTTAAGAGAGAGAAGAAAGACAAAGAGAGAGGGAAAGAGCAAGGGAGAGCTGGAGAAAGAGCGAGGGTTGGGGGCAGGGGATGACTCATAATTTATGAGATAAATCTATTGTGAATTTAAACGGAGAAGAAGAACAGGGGTAGAGAGAGAGGGGGGGGGTGAACTTTGAAAAAAAACTAAGCTGAAATTAGAGGGAAAAGGGGAGGGAGGGAGGGAGGGAGGGAGGGAGGGAGGGAGGGAGGGAGGGAGTGAGACCCTCTTCCCCTCCCATTATCGCCCTCTTTTTGCTCCCATCCCTCCCCTTTCCTCCCGTCCCGCTCCCCCCCCGATCCTGGCCCTCCTCTCCTCCCTGACTCTTATGCATGCCCGGCGGTTACATGAGAAGAGGGAGGAGAGGCAGTCTTATTGGCCGCCTACCGTGCAGGCGGGGAGTCGCGGGAGAGGGGAGCGCACGAGCGCACGAATGCGGCGGCTGCCGGAGAGAAGCGGCGGGAGAGGGTGAAGGAGGGGAAGGGGCGCGGTAAACCGCCATGGAAATTAGGTCAGACAATTTTTTACAGCCTAATGTTCGTAAAGTGCGCACATTTCGTACCTCGTCCGCACGAAATTGCAACCATGCCAGGCGAAGTTTGTTAAACGTCATGCATAACTATTGAAAAACATTCGAACAAAAAAATATTTTTCTGTGAGTTTTGAGGTATTTTTTATTTAAACTGTCAGATTTGGACGATCGGACGGTCGCTGATCAAAGTAGCGATTTAAGAAGGTCACATGGAAAACCCATAACACAACTTACGATAAAGGCGCCTATAAAAGGCCTACGATAGAAACGCCTACTTTTGAACTATGTTAAAAAGTAGGCGTTTTATGGTAGGCCTTTGGTAGGAGCAAGTTGTGTTATGGGCTTTTCATGTGATTTTCTTAGATCGCTACTTTGATGGGTACTTTGATCAGCGACCGTCCGATGACGTTTAATTATTTATTGAACGATGTGCAACTCAACCCTGTTACTTGTTTTTTTCATTTTGAGGCCAATACAATATGGGTCTTAAGGTCATATTGTATGTTTTGCGTATAATAGGCATATTGTATGGGCCTACTTTCACCTACTTTTGAACTATGACATGGAGGCATGGACATATCCGGACATGCGGTACGGAACTGCGGAAAGAAAACGTCAAACGTTGCACGACTACGGTCTGGCGAAATGAACCACACAGCCGAAAAGGAAATCGACGCCATAACAAACTTCGCCTGGCATGGTTGCAATTTCGTGCGGACGAGGTACGAAATGTGCGCACTTTACCAACATTAGGCTGTAAAAAATTGTCTGACCTAATTTCCATGGCGGTTTACCGCGACCCTTCCCCTCCTTCACCCTCTCTCGCCGCTTCTCTCCGGCAGCCGCCGCATTCGTGCGCTCGTGCGCTCCCCTCTCCCGCGACTCCTCGCCTGCACGGTAGGCGGCCAATAAGACTGCCTCTCCTCCCTCTTCTCATGTAACCGCCGGGCATGCATAAGAGTCAGGGAGGAGAGGAGGGCCAGGATCACCTACTTTTGAACTATGTTTTTGAGCCTGTTGACCTTGATCAGGCATTTCGAGTAACTGGGAAAATTCCTGGGACCACGTGCACATAATCAGATTAACAAGATTCGCAGAAACGACGAACTTGATGAGTAACACAAGTAGACAAAGACAGAGGTGTAGGTGGGAAGAGTAATGGCATTCGCATGTAGCAGGGCACAGAATAGATAGCCGCTCAAAAAGTGGATTCCATTATAATAGAGGGAATACAATTGTAACAAAGGAACGATGTCCAGTAATAAACTGATCCTGAATGCTGAAAGCTGCCAAGCCTATTTTGTCTGTGAATGATGTTGTCTGTCGTCTTGTTCAACTCTATTTATTCTAAAGCAAACAAAGAGAGCCTAAGTGGTGGTCAAATGGCTGGATGCCACAAGTACTAGCCTAAAAACAATAATGCATCATGAAAACGTTTGCACGTCTGTCCAGCACTTGATTTAATGTTCCTGCTGTAAAATCGGTAATGATGTTGTGACGATACGATTTCGTGGTACCAATGAAATCGTACGAATCGCTGCACGAAATAACCGCCTATAATCACACTGAAAACAATACTCTCATTCGATTCAAAGGGCGATACAAAATTTCCGTTGACTGAGACTCCGTTTGACCGCGAACGTTCGTAGAAATGGTCCGCGGTCCACTTTGGTAAATCTCGATGGCGAACGAACAAAATCTTCGCCGTACATCTATAAAAATGTAAACTTACATGCGTCACTTCAAAAACATGTAAGTTTCGTCGTCACTTCCAAAATGTCGTCCGTACAAGACCATTTAAAATTAACTTTGACACTTGTGGCGTAAATAAAATGCCACATCCAACTTCAAGACCGTTTCAATTTAACGGAACACCTGTGACGCTTTGATTCAATCGAGAAATATCAAAGCGTATGTGGCGGCTTCCAACGTGCAGATGCAGCCTCATACATCGAAGTCCAATGTTAGAGAATCTTCCTCCAATTGCGTCGCAACGGAGCGACGGTGGTCTTGCCGAAGGACCACGTTCGGAAAATTACTCTAAGTACTTTAGACGCTTGCGCCTCCCACTCCTCCTATTTTCCTTTTCTTGCTTTCCTTCGATGCGCTCAAATTAGGCTCCTCTCCTTCCTCCCTAGGGTCTGCTCCTTTTTCCTTAGAGAGTCTTACTTTTCCTACACAGTACAAATTTTTCTTTTCCAATGGCCTTTGTTAGCATGTCGGCAGCGTACTCCTTGTCTGGCATGTAGTCAAATGCCACAGCCTCAGCAATTGTAGTGTCCCGAATGAAATGGTACCGCATATCAATGTGCTTGGCCTTAGGATGTTGATAGGATTTTTGATCAAAGCCAAACAACTCTAGTTGTCTCTGTAGATGATGGTCTTGGTTTTTCTGAACAAACCCTAGCTCATTCATAAATGCTCTGAGCCATAAGACCTCCTTTACTGTGGCGGCGGCGGCCATGTACTCTGCTTCGATGGTGGATAATGCCACAGTTTTTTGGAGCTTGCTGCTCCAACTCACGCTCCCATCGCCAATGTTCACCAGGTAACATGTGGTTGATTTATGTAAAAGGGGTGGCAATACACCACAACACGTCACAGTGCACAGCGGAAAACACCAAGGATCTTCCCGTAGCAACAGCAGGAGCACACAGAACTCACAGACAAGGTTGCACTTTATTATTTCAAAGAGAGTACAAGGTTGCGCTAACTGTGTAGGTCTACTTGAGGTCTCATCCACTAGGTCTTACTCGACTATTTAAACTAACTAACTGCTAGTCAACCTAGTACTATACAGCTGTACACGTGGACCTTCACGGTCAACCGAGATCTATCTAAAACTTCCTTCTAGAACTATACAACTCAATCTACATTCTGCGGTGTTGCTATGCTGTGCAGCTATGCTGCTGCGCTACTAAGTTGCTACGCCGCTAAGTTGCTATGCTGCTATGCTGCTATGCTGCGCTGGTTTGGAATCGCAACTGCGCTGCTCTAAAATCGCAACTATAGCAGCCTAGCCCTAACCACTAAGTACCCAATTCTGTAACCCTGTTACAGTGCCTCCCACTAAGGAGTCAGAGTCCCGCTGAACTTTGATTGACTCAGGGAAACTGCAATTGCCGGAGTATGTCATATGTTTCCTCGCGATACTCTTCGAACTCCTGGCGAAGGGCGTCGAGTTGATTTTGGAGCTGTTCACATCGCGTCTCTAGTAACGCGATGTGATGATCTACAACTGACAACCGCCTCCGAGTGATTTGCTCCTGAACATGATCTTCCCCTTCCTCGGGTACAGCTTCGGGTACTTCGGGTCGCGGCGGAATGGCCGCCGGTGCCGTCTCCTCGGGTCCCGGAATCAGGGGTTCTTCAGGTTCAGCCATTGGGGAAACTTCCTCCGCTTCTTCGTCCGCCGGTTCCCACCGAGGTACTTTCCGTAATTTATAGGACACGTGCTTCCTTCAAGCTCGGGCTCGCTGTAGAGCATTCATTCGGCCCAGCTTGAGTGCCCGTACCGCGAGGTGACCTTCACCCTAGAGATGATGTCCTGGAGGCGCACATCCCACGGGTGATAATAACGGAGTAACCCGAGAACATCAATCGTATACCTGTAGTTGTCTTCTACCACTTCCACGAACGGTAAAGCGTGAGGATTCAGCTGCACATAACCTTTATGATTATTTCCCAGGTCCTTGGTCCCCATGAAATTCCACGCTGGGTGTGATAGAACGTTGGCAGGAATACGGATAAGATCTCCGAGCTTCCCTATACTGAAACTCTGAGACCTCCATTGGCCCTCAGAGTATGCAGATCCAAAAGAAGCTAATCTAGATAGTGCCGACTCCAAGTTAATATAAACCCAAGTGACTGACCCCTTTACAGTCAGAACCCCAATATAGATTCACCCCTGTGAAATAACACTTTCTGTGTGCTCAGTTCCACCACAGAATGCAAAGTTAGAATATGAGATTTGGACACATTCACCCACTTTGACTTTCCCTTAGAAATGCAGCCACCTTGGTAGACAAAAACTCTAACCAACTACACCCTTATGTAGCATGGACTCCCCTGAGTCCGCAGCAAAAAGAATCATTGAAAATGGTCAAGTAAATTGATAGTTATGGCTGGCCAAAGTTTGCCATTTATACAAGGTGCTCTCTGGGAGAGTCAGCTACCTACCCGAAATATTCTAAGTCCTAAACCCCTCTCTAAACCCTCTAGTACTAAGGTACGGACCAATGGTATTTCTGTATAGTACATAAAGGTACAGATGCCGGTGTACCTTTTATACGGTCATCGTACAAAATGGCTAAAAAGTCAACAAATGTCCTATCCGGATTCGCTCTTATAATCTCCAAAATTCTCGCATCCAAATCTTATCTCTCCACATGGCGCCAGGTCATGCCGCGTCTTAAAAATGGTACCGTATAAGAAAGTACAAGTGCCGAAGTACTTTCTGTACGTACATTGTACGATGTCGCCCGAGTGCGACATTTGTCACTCTTGGATCTTTTTTCTCCCGTTCCGGAAATTCCGTAATCCCGTACGATGTTGCCACGTGTCATCCAGAGTGGCGGCGTCTGCAAACTGCCAATTTTACTTTCCTCGATGTCGGCGCTAACCACGGCCGTCCGATTCACATCGTAATTAAAACGGACCGTCGAAATAAATGTCCGTACTATTTATTTCGTCCGGTACTAAAAGTACAACTGTTTCTATGTCCTATATACCGTAACCTAGTTAAATGGAAAATCCTACCTTTAACTATTTAGATATTTATCAAACCCTATACGTACCAGCACTAGTTCTAGACTAAATGGACAAAGCTAACTACTGCGGGATGTTTGATGGCCGGTAGATACCGGGATCAATTCCTGGGTCCGTCAAACATCTTTTTAGTAAACATATTTATCTACTCCTGTCTCTCTGAAGAGCTTAGGCAACCATGGCTCTAGCTCCCTCTCCAGCCTTCAGTGACTACGACAAGTGTGGGGGCTTGGAGAAGGGAGTCAGAGGCAGACTGCCTCTACCCTTTTCTATCTAATAAAGACCTAGAAAATACCCAAATATCAACACGCCCCTTATTTTCTAGTCTACTTCCTTTCAACTCTTACAAACAAAATAAACAAAACACTCCCTCCCCTTTTTCCTTTTTCTTTTCTTTTTCCTTTTATATAACTTAAGAAATATGCTCTCGTATTTAAAACACTGCATTATATGAAATGAAATAATAATTGCCTCACACATTACATTTAGTATCCCACTTATCATAAATCCGAGCATAGATTTTATCCACCTCATCTCTTTTCCATCCACACTAAATCCACTTTCCCTCTTGCAATTTAAACAACCAGCCCCATCTCCAATCTGCAACACACACCCTGAGGCTAACCCTTTTACAGGCACACCTTCATAAATGTCATCACTCCCTTTAGTGATGTCAAACCCATTACGCCCAAAACATCAACTTTCCTCACTCTCTCCCATGGATTTCTTTCCACTCTCACTTTCTAAATTTATTCCCAATAAATATTTATCCTCCCCTAAACCTTTCATTAAATATTCCTCTTCTTCCTTTAAAACTCCTAGTTTCACTTCTCCCCTTTCCTCGGATTCCGTTGAAGTCTCCTTTTCCGACCAGTTTTCTTTTTCCAAAATATCTATCAAATTATCCTCATTAATTTTATTTTTCCCGTTTTCACTTATGGATCCTAGATCTGACTCTCTCATTTCTAAGTCATACACTTTACACTCCTCAACATCCTCTAGTACCTCTTCTCTCTTTTCTTCCCTTATACCTCCAAAAGCACACTGTTGCCTTCGTGGAATTTCTGTGTACTTTTCTCTCTTCTCCATTCTACCGATGTGAAGAAGCTCCAGGATTACTTCATCCTCTTTCTCCTCTTCCCCTTCTTCCTCCTCATTCACACTCCAACTTCTAAGTTCTTCCAAACGAGGACACTCCTCCATATAGTGACCCGGTTTCCTACAAGCGAAGCAAACCCCTTGTTTCAAAGCTCCCCTTTCTTTTCCTCTCCCTCTCTTTCCACCAAAGTTCCGATAAGGTTTACCTTTGTCTTTCTTCCTCTCATCACGCTTCCGCTCGTCACCGCCATTCCTCACATCACGCTTCCGCCAGTCACCACCAGCTGTAAATGCAGTCACCCAGTCACTTTCTCTCACAAGAATTATCCCCATGGTAATGCTCCAAGTCCATGAGGAGACATCCATTCCCTGCATACGGTAAATAATGTCTTCGTACTCATCTGGGAGCTTCATAATTAGTGTATTAATCTTTCTCTCCTCAGATTCTACATATCCCGCACTGGTAAGCTCAACATACAACGAAACAATATCATTGCAAAACTCTATCATGCTACCGCCTTTATAAACGTAGGCCTCTATTTCCTGTATTACTAATTGCTGCCTCTGAATAGTCTCACTCTTATAAATCTGAATTAGTACTTCCCATATCTCTGAAGACTTGGTTAGACTTAAAAGAGTGATAGCTATCGACTTAGACACATATCTAAGTATGAGATGTTTTGCTATAGTGTTTTTGTATTCCCATATTTTTCTGTCATTTTCTTCAGTTTTAATCCCTACATGTTGTACCATAGCTGATAGCCTAGTTCCCTTAACCATAGGTGTCCCTTTTTCCTTCTCCCCTATTTCCCCATCCACGGAAAGATTTTTCCCTTCACCTTCCGTTGCATCTGAACACCGGTTGATATTCTGGGCAGCCTTAGATGAATCTCCATAGTAAGCTCCTCCAAAGCCAGGTGGTAGACAACTCACTTGTCCCGAAACAATTCCCCATAAGTGCTTCTCGAAAAGCAATCCCGCCATTGTAAACTCCCAATAAGTGAAGTTTGTTCCATCGAACATAGGCACCCTAGATGGTGGGCCCATAACCTGAAACTCTGAGACCTCCATTGGCCCTCAGAGTATGCAGATCCAAAAGAAGCTAATCTAGATAGTGCCGACTCCAAGTTAATATAAACCCAAGTGATTGACCCCTTTACAGTCAGAACCCCAATATAGATTCACCCCTGTGAAATAACACTTTCTGTGTGCTCAGTTCCACCACAGAATGCAAAGTTAGAATATGAGATTTGGACACATTCACCCACTTTGACTTTCCCTTAGAAATGCAGCCACCCTGGTAGACAAAAACTCTGACCGACTACACCCCTATGTAGCCTGGACTCCCCTGAGTCCGCAGCAAAAAGAATCAGTGAAAACGGTCAAGTAAATTGATAGTTATGGTTGGCCAAAGTTTGGCATTTATACAAGGTGCTCTCTGGGAGAGTCAGCTACCTACCCGAAATATTCTAAGTCCTAAACCCCTCTCTAAACCCTCTAGTACTGAGGTACGGACCAATGATATTTCTGTATAGTATATAAAGGTACATATGCCGGTGTACCTTTTGATTGGTCATCGTACAACATGGCTAAAAAGTCAACAAATGTCCTATCCGGATTTGCTCTTATAATCTCTTGAATTCCTGCCTCCAAATCTTATCTCTCCACGTGGCGCCAGGTCATGCCGCGTCATAAAAATGGTACCGTATAAGAAAGTACAAGTGCCGAAGTACTTTCTGTACGTACATTGTACGATGTCGCCCGAGTGCGACATTTGTCACTCCCAGATTTTTTTTCTCCCGTTACGAAAATTCCGTAATCCCGTACGATGTTTCCACGTGTCATCCGGAGTTGCGGCGTTTGCAAACTGCCAATTTTACTTTCCTCGATGTCGGCGCTAACCACGGCCGTCCGATTCACATCGTAATTAAAACGGACCGTGGAAATAAATGTCCGTACTATTTATTTCGTCCGGTACTAAAAGTACAACTGTTTCTATGTCCTATATACCGTAACCTAGTTAAATGGAAAATCCTACCTTTAACTATTTAGATATTTATCAAACCCTATACGTACCGGCACTAGTTCTAGACTAAATGGACAAAGCTAACTACTGCGGGATGTTTGACTGCCGGTAGGTACCGGGATCAATTCCTGGGTCCGTCAAACATCTTTTTAGTAAACATATTTATCTACTCCTGTCTCTCTGAAGAGCTTAGGCAGCCATGGCTCTAGCTCCCTCTCCAGCTTTCAGTGACTACGACAAGTGTGGGGGCTTGGAGAAGGGAGTCAGAGGCAGACTGCCTCTACTCTTTTCTATCTAAAAAAGACCTAGAAAATACCCAAATATCAACATATACGCCATTCCTTGGGCCACTCCGAGGGGTTCCAATAAAACCTTTTGGCGAAGCTGAAGGGGAGGTCCGGATGTTGGGTGTCGACCGGTAGTTGGAAGAGGTAGTCGGGAATTTCCTCTCCCTTTTCACTTTCCTCCTCTGGACTTATTCGGTTCCCTCGCAGGAGGAACATGAAACTCTGAGACCTCCATAAGTCCTCAGAGTGGACAGCTTCCAAGAAGCCTCAAGGATAATCTGACCCCTTTGTGTTTCAGCGAAAACAACTGCCTCCTTGGCAAACAAAAACTCTGACCACCTGTACCCCTGTGAAGGCAAGACTCCCTTGAGTCTATAGCAAAAAGAATCTCTGAATTTGCTCCCTAAGCAGTAAGTTATGGAGGGTCAAAGTTGACCTTTTGTTCAGAAGCTCTCTGGGAGAGAGGGTCCTATCTCCTAATTTTTCTATCTCTCTCACAGACTCTATCTACTGATGTACGGAACTAATCAGAATACAGTTCCGTACGCAAAAGTACAACTGCCGCTGTACTTTATGTACGGACATTGTACGACATGGCCTAAATGTCGACACATGTCATATCCGGATTCGGTGCCATAATCTCCGAAGATTCCACGATCCAATGTGATTTCGCCACGTGTCATCCGATGTGACGATGGCCACAAACCGCCGAAATCTTCTTCCGCGATCTCAGCGCTAATTCCGGCCGTCCGATTAAATCCGGATTTAATCGTAGCCGTAATAACTACATGCGCGGCATTCGTTTCACTTAAGAAATAAATGCGCGGTATTGATTTCCTATCCGTACCGTAATCCGTACTTTACACATTACCGAATCTATGTATCCCGTAATAAATCACAGTTAAATGATTAATCCTACGTATACAGGTTTAAATAAATATCAAACTATATAACATGTAATACGAGTCCTAGAATTAACGGCTAAGGCTACTGGCTATCTGCTGTCTGCGGGCCGGTAGGTACAAGGATCAAATCCTGTGGCCGGCACCTACCTTTTAGATAAAATAAACCCTTTAACTAATATAAATTTCCCGTAAACCTCTGGATAACCTAGGTAGCCATGGCTCTAGCTCCCTCTCGAATTTCTCAGTGACTGCGACAAGTTTGATAATTGGAGAAAGAAGTTAGAGGTAGACTGCCTCGGTTTATTTCTATATTAGACATAGAAAATACCATAAATGGAAAATTAATTTCTACACTCCCCTTATTTTCTAGTCAATCTTTAATTTCACACCGCACTTCTCCCTGCAGAAAATTAGTGTAGGGGAAGGCACAGGTTTGGTCATCATATCTGCTACCATCTCACTATCTGGTCTGTACTCTAAACTGATTATTTTGTTTTCTACTTTCTCTCTAACAAAGCTGAGTCTGATGTCCATGTGTTTAGCTTTAAAATGATGTTTAGGATTGGCAGAAATAGCAATTGCTGCCTGATTATCACAAAATATTTTTTGCACACCACTCTTAAGGTGGCCAAGCTCACCAAGCAAAGACTTGACCCACATCAATTCTTTTACAACAAAGCAAGAGGCCATATACTCAGCCTCCATGGCGGACTGAGCAATAACTTTTTGTTGTTTGCTACTCCAACAGCAAGCCCCATCACCCACATATAATACATATCCAGAAGTGCATCTCCTCATCGGAGCATCACCATAACTTGCATCACTCCAAGTATTGATGTCAGTATTTTCCCCACCCAAATGCAACCATAGATCCCTAGTTCCTATCAAATATCTAAGGATTCTCTTAGCTGCCTCCCAATCCTTCTTATTGGGAGCATTTAGACTTCTACTCTGTACTCCTACAGCTGCAGCTAAATCCGGCCGGGTACAATTCATAAAATAGATTAGACTTCCCACTACTTGCCTGTAAGAAATATTCTGCATGAACTTCTCTTCTTTATGAGATAATTCCTCGTCTAAGACTATGACTCCTTCTTCCTCACTCCCCTCACTTCCCCTCTTCAACTCCATCGCAGTTGTACAACTATTAGCTTTATCCATTTGAAAATTTTCAAGCATGTTCCCTATTGCTTCCTTTTAAGTCAGTCTTATAATTTTTCTTTTTCGGTCTCTCTCTACTTGAATTCCCAAAATATATTTTGCTTCCCCCATATCCTTCATTTCAAATCTCCCCTTAAGATCGGTTTTCAGTTTATTAATTTTTTCCATTGATTTACTTAAAACAAGCAAATCATCAACATAAATTGCAATAAATATAAAACCTTCCTCATCGTCGAAAACATAGATTGAGTGATCCGAATATATCCCAGACCTGTAAGAAACTCATCAAGCTTCTTATTCCATTGTCGAGGCGCCTGTTTAAAACTATACAGAGATTTAATCAGCCGGCATACCTTACTCTCCTCTCCTTCCTCCACAAAACCTTCGGGTTGTCGCATAAAAATCCCCTCTTCCAATTCTCCATGCAAAAAGGTTGTCTTGATGTCCATCTGGTGCACTTCCATGTCTTCCGCTGCTGCTAAACTGAAAAGTATGCGGACGGAGGGAAATCTGACCACTGGGGCAAAGGTTTTCTTGTAGTCAATTCCCTCTTTTTGTGTAAAATCCCTTTGCCACTTATCTGGCCTTGTAGCGCTCGATTGTGTTATCTGGGTTCAATTTTAATTTGAAAACGCACTTACAACCGATTGGTTTTCGGTAAGGTGGACAATCCACCAACTCCCAAGTATCCGCTGCCATTATTGAGGCCATCTCGTCATTGATGGCTGTCTTCCACTGGTTTCTTTCTGGGCAAGTCATAGCTCTCCATAAGTTTGAGGTTCATCTTGATAAGATAGTTTAGTTACCTTGTTATTAACCTGTTTTTCTTGCAGTCTTTTGCTACTTCTCCTCCCCCCCTAAAAATCTGAGGCCGAAATAGATGGTTCTCGTGGATTCTTTCGAACAAACTCGGCTTCTCCCCTATCCTTTGATTCCGAATCAATTTCCACCACGTCTTCCGCTTCAGGTAGAGTTATCACTGGAGTTTTCACAGCCGAGTCATTTTCGCTCTGATTTGTACCTACAAGAATGTCATTTTCTCTAAAACTTGGATAGTTAGGAAGCTCAAAGTCATCGGAATTTTCTGACTCAAATCTGATTTTTACAGACTTCGTCTATTTGAAGGGATCCACAGACTTTCCTTCATCCATAATTACTAGATGCTTTACTATGATTATATCTTCCCTTTTTAGATTATAAACTCTATATCCTTTAACATCCTCATCATATCCTAATAAGTATCCCGGTTTTCCTTTAGGATCTATCTTCCAATTGGACCGATCAGTATCTAGACTGAATACTTGATTGCCGAAAACCTTTAAGTGAGATATGTTTGGTTTCCGGCCTGTCCATCTCTCATAAGTTGTTTGATCTTTTATAGCTAAAGTAAGAACTCTATTTTTGAGGTAATTAGCACAGTTCATTGCTTCTGCGCAAAACCTTTTTCCTATCTTCTTATCTGACAACATACTTCTAGCACTATCACTTTGTGTTCTATTTAACCTTCAGCCACCCCATTCTGTTCCGGGTTTTCTGGGACTGTCTTTTGGTGTTGGACCCCATCTTCCCTCAGAAAATCCTCAAACTGGTTAGAAGTATACTCTCCACCATTGTCACTCCGTATTCTCTTGAATGGAGTTTCATGGAGTTTTTCGCTCCATGCTTTATATTGTCTAAAATAATCATGAGCTTCGGACTTATTTTTCAAAAAACACACTCGAGAATACCGAGACCAATCATCAGTGATAGTCATCATAAATCTCTTCCCCCTTGGTGAGGGCATTTTAGCCGGTCCCCAAATATCTGTGTGTACTAGATGTAGAATTTTTTCTCCCTTATAAGTGGATGTTTTAGGAAAAGGTAATCTGTGTGTTTTACCTTGAGCACATCCACTACAATCACTTATGTTATCACTCTCACCGAACTTAATCCCTTCCACCACTCCCATCTTTTTCATTTCTCTTAACTTGTCTAGATTCACATGCCCAAGCCTCTTATGCCACATCATAATATCATGAACACCAACATAATAAAGTTTTTTCTTTTCATTACTTAAAACCAACCTAAACATCCCATGGCTACTTTTCTCAACAATGAAATAGACATCCTCCTCAAAACTAGCAGTAAAGACTCCTTCCCTAGTGCTAGTAAAAAAACCCTTATCATCTAATACGGATGTAGAGATGAGGTTTTTGTTCAGCTCCGAAATAAACAATACATCGGAGAATGTTGCTATGGATGGCTTTCCTTCTACTAACACTTTCAAATCTACCGATCCTACAAGAGTAATGGTGACTATCCTCCCATCCCTGTACTCTATCTCTACGGTGGGAATCTTTCTTATCTTAGTGAACAGGTGCCTATCCTTACACATGTGCATAGAGGCACCTGAATCTACAATCCAACCTGCTTCACCTTTCAATCCACCGTAAGCACATTTCTGCCTTCGTGGAATTTCGACCTCGTTTTTCGCCTCCAACTCCTCATCCAAAAGGAGCTCATCGTCCTCGTCCTTGGATTCCTCCTCATGTACCTGTGTCACAAGGGCCTTTTTCTTTCCTCTCGGGGTACCATCGGTCTGCCCCTCCTTTAACCGAAGCTCGGTTATCTTAGTGCACTCTGCCATATAGTGCCCAGGTTCCTTACAAAAATGACACAAACCTTTGGGAGCCCTTGGTCAAAACTCGTCGGTCTAATTTTTTTGCTCCCTCCCCCCATAGTTTCCGACTGGTTTCCGAGAATCCTTGTTCCTCCAATCGGTCGCAGTTGCTAAGGCTTGGCCACTCTTTCCTCCTTTCCGGATCTCAATCGTATTCTCCCTAACGAGAATCAACCCTACCACTGAGTTCCATATCCACCTTGAGTCCGACAAGTCCTGCACACGGTTGATTATGTTTTCGAACTCATCGGGTAACTTCATTAGTAAACAGTTAACCTTTTCCTTTCACTAAAAACTTTTCCCGCACTTTCTAGCTCCATAAAGAGTGTAGCAAGCTCATTGCAAAAATCCAACATCTTCCCCCCTTTGTATACATACTCCTTAACTTTCTGATCAGCCAACTGTTGTTGCTGAATCGCACCACTTCGATACATCTCTATGAGAGTCATCCAAAGATCGGATGCCCTTTCTACCTGCAAATGGGGACATGCAAGTCTTTGAGTGAGATCGCGTAGGATGAAGTGCTTTGCCGCCATATTGTTGAAGTCTCAGGTTTCAGTATCATTCTCCTCGTTCCTCGGAATAGGTGACATGAATGCCGAACCAGTTGCTATTGGTGTGGTCGCCTCCTTCTCCTTTCCTTTGTCCACCACCTCTCCTTCTTTTGTTTCCTCTGTTGAAGGTGAATCCTCTTTTCTAGTGAATCTGCTTCCTCCAAACCCTAGAGGAATTCCAAGACTTGATGGACGCCTCAACCGTCCACTCACTATCCCCCAAAACCTTTTTGTGCATACAGCTCCTATCATCATACTTTCCCAGTATATGAAGCCGATTCCATTAAAGATTGGTACCCTAGAGGGTGGGCCCATAACCTGAAACTCTGAGACCTCCATAAGTCCTCAGAGTGGACAGCTTCTAAGAAGCCTCTAGGATAATCTGACCCCTTTGTGTTTCAGCAAAAACAACTGCCACCCTGGCAGACAAAAACTCTGACCAACTGCACGCCTGTGAAGGCAAGACTCCTTTGAGTCTATAGCAAAAAGAATCTCTGAATTGGCTACCCTGAGCAGTAAGTTATGGAGGGTCAAAGTTGACCTTTTGTACAAAAGCTCTTTGGGAGAGAGGGTCCTATCTCCTAATTTTTCTAAGTCCTACCTCTCTCATAGCCTCTATCTACTGATGTACGAAACCAAGCAGAATACAGTTCCGTACGCAAAAGTACAACTGTCGGTGTAGTTTATGTACGGACATTGTACGACATGGCCTAAATGTCGACACATGTCATATCCGGATTCGGTGCCATAATCTCCAAAGATTCCACGATCCAATGTAATTTCGCCACATGTCATCCGATGTGGCGATGGTCACAAACCGCCGAAATCTTCTTCCGCGATCTCGGCGCTAATTCCGGCCGTCCGATTAAATCCGGATTTAATCGTAGCCGTAATAAATACATGCGCGACATTCGTTTCACTTAAGAAATAAATGCGCGGTATTGATTTCCTGTCCGTACCATAATCCGTACTTTACACATTACCGGATCCATGTATCCCGTAATAAATCACAGTTAAATGATTAATCCTACGTATACATGTTTAAATAAATATCAAACTATATACTACGTAATACTAGTCCTAGAATTAACGGCTAAGGCTACCGGCTATCTGCTGTCTACCGGCTGGTAGGTACAGGGATCAAATCCTGTGGCCGACACATACCTTTTAGATAAAATAAACCCTTTAACTACTATAAATTTCCCGTAAACCTCTAGATAGCCTAGGTAGCCATGGCTCTAGCTCCCTCTCCAATTTCTCAGTGACTGCGACAAGTTTGAGAGTTGGAGAAAGAAGTTAGAGGTAGACTGCCTCGGCTTCTTTCTATATTAGACCTAGAAAATACTATAAATGGACCATTAATTTCTACAGCTCCGATACCAGTGTAAAAGAGAGGCAACAATACACCATAATACGTCACAATGCACAGCGGAAAACACCAAGGATCTTCCCGTAGCAACAGAAGGAGCACACAGTACTAACAGACAAGGTTGCACTTTATTACTTGGAAGAGAGTACAAGGTTGCGCTAGCTGTGTAGGTCTACTTGAGGTACTCTATTCACAAGGTCTACTCGACTATTTAAACTAACTAACTGCTAGTCATCCCAAAAGTGTACAACTGTACACGTGGACCTTTACAGTCAACCGAGATCTATGTAAAGCTTCCTTCTAGAACTATACAGTTCCATCTACATTCTGCGGCGTTGTTATGCTGCGCTGCTATGTTGCGGCGCTACCAAATTGCTACGCCGCTAAGTTGTTTAGCTGCTACGCTACGCTGGTCTGGAATCCCAGCTGCGCTGCTCTGGAATCGCAACTATAGCAGCCTAGCCCTAGCCACTAAGTACCCGTATCCTGTAACCCTATTACAGAACTCCTCTTCAAGTCTTTAGTGACTGCGACAAGTGTGGGGACTTGAGTGAAGAGTTAGAGTCAGGTTGTCACTGTCCCCTTTTTGCCTTTTATTTTACAATCTCTAGACCTAGAAAATACTTAAATTTCAACAATTTCCTCAGAGATGAGGGAATCGAACACTGTTTAACAACACTATCGACACCCGAACAGAACGGCGTCGCAGAGAGAATGAATCGTACACTCATCGAGATGACGACAAACATGATGGCTGTCCACAGTACTAAGCCACAGTATTGGGGGGAAGCCTTGAGCACCGCCGCATATCTGCGAAACAGATGTCCAACACGAGCGTTAGACAACTCCACATCAATCGAGCAATGGCATGGGTTCAGACCGAACCTATCCCACCTAAAAGTATTCACGAGTAGGGCCTCATTTATAACCACAACAACAAAGGTGACAAACAAGGACCCAAAGCAATTGAAGGGACATTTCTCGGTTACGACGAGCATAGCAAAGCATACAGAGTACTAAACAATACCACAAAGAAGATAATCATCAACATAAATGTCAAATTTGGCGAAAAACCGCAGTTCAATAAGAATGGGAGTGAAAATGACGTAAGACATTTAACTTTGATGAACAGGTGAAACCATCGTCACATAACCTAACAAACACTACGCCAAGAGATACTGATTCAGAGGAGGAGGACACAGATGATCACCCTCTAGAGCTGAAATTTCTTGAAAAAGTGCAACCTCGGCCCGAGATAAAGGAGTTAGAAGGTGACCCCGCCACACTCGTCGAGGAGATCATTGCATCAACAAAGAGAGACAAAGGTAAGAAAGAAGCGGAAGCAGTGGTGGAAAAGGGGAAGAAGAAAAATTTGACATCAAACCCAATCGACAAACCGAGTCGGGTCAAAACCCACCTAACAAGTTCGGTTAGTGGTTTGAGACGTCAAAGGCTCCAAGGAAAAAATTTGTTGGGATGGCACAGGTTGAGGAACCATTGACCCTCAAAAGCGCTCTTTCAGGTGAAGACTTTGACAAGTGGAAGGCCGCCACCAATGAGGAGGTGACTTCCATTCTCAAGAATAGCACATGGACATTGGAGGACCTGCCATAGGGGAGAAAACCAATTGGGAGTAAGTGGACTTTTAAGATAAAATGAAACCCAGACGGAGCAATCGAACACTACAAAGCAAGGTTGGTCGTTAAGGGGTACACTCAAAAGGAGGGCATAGATTACAAGAAGACATTTGCACCGGTCCTGAAATTTACCTCAGTTCGGGCACTCCTTGCCCTCGCCGCCATCCTCGACTTGGAAGTTGAGCAGATGGACTTGAAAACAGCCTTCCTCCACGGAGAGCTTGAGGAGGAACTCTACATGACCCAGTCGGAAGGGTATGAGGACCCGATGAACCCCCATAAGGTTTGCAAACTCTCAAAGGCTCTTTACATCCTTAAGCAATCTCCCAGATTATGGAACATTAAGATAGATGAACATGTGCAAAGAGAGGGATTTGTGAAGATTCACTCAGATCACTTAGTATATTATCATCCAGAAAGCAAGATAATCATAACAATTTATGTAGACGATCAAATGATACTAGGGAAAACAAAAGAAAAGATAGCAAGAGTTAAGCATATGCTATCACAAACATTTGAAATGAAAGATCTAGGTGAGCTAAAATATGTACTTGGCATTGAAGTGATTAGAGACAAAGAGAACAAAAAATCCATCTTAGTCAAAGAAAGTACATAGGGGAGCTTCTTACCAGATTTCGGCTTCAGGATCTAAATGGTATCTCCTCACGTTTAGAGCAAGGGGAAAAGTTCATCGTGGATCTCAAAATCCTTGATGAGCCGGTTGAGGCTCCATATCGTGAAGCGGTGGGAGCACTCATCTATGCGATGAATTGCACCCGTCAGGACATCGCCACCGCCATCAGAATCCTCAGTCGATTTCTAAACAAGCCAGGGAAACTGCATTGGACAGCAGCAAAAAGAGCACACAAATACCTTAAAGAGACAAACGAGTACACTCTAACTCTTGGAGGAACTCAAAAAAGCATCAAAGTTCATGCATTCACGGACTTTGACTGGGGAGGGGATGTTTCAAGCAGAAAATCAACCACAGGTTACTTGGTAAACATTGGCGATGGAAGCGTGAGCTATAGCAGCAAACTCCAAAAGACAGTGGCATTATCGACCATGGAGGCTGAGTACATGGCGGTCGCCGCCACAGTTAAGGAGTATCTATGGCTTAGGGCATTTTTGAACGAGCTAGGGTTTGTGTAGAGATCTAAGACCACTATTTATACACACAGAAAAAACCCTATCAATCATATAAAGGCCAAGCACATTGAAATACGATACCTTTTCATTAGGGACATGACAACTGTCAAGGCCGTAGCATTTGAGTACATGCCAGACAAGGAAAACGCAACCGAGATGCTAACAAAGGCTATTGGATTTGTGCACGAAAGCAGGGCTCTCTAAGGCGAAAGGAGCAAACCCTAAGGAGGGAGGAAAAGAACCTAAGCTGAGCACATCGAAGGAAAATAAGAAACGAAAGATAGGAAGAATAGAAGGCGTGACCGCCTAAAGTAATTTGAATACTTTTCCGAACTTGGTCCTTCGGTCGGAACATCGTCGCTCGACAACGACTCTATTGGAGGATGATCGGATTTCGAGGATGAGGTTACTTTGGTTCGCAAGCGACCGCCGCATACGCTTTGAGATTTTGGACGAATTAAAGCGTCGCAGGGTTTCCATTAACTCGAAACGGTCTTGATTCACGACGTGGCAGTCCATTTGAAGCCACAGGTGTTATATTGATTTCGAAACGGTCACATTTATTTCGAAACGGTCATGTACGGACGACATTACTGAAATGACGACGAAACTTACATATTTCGAAGTGACGTACGTAAGTTTGAGTCATTACAGATGTACGGCGGAGATTTTATTTGTTCGCCATCGCAATTTACCGAAGTGAACCGCGGATAATTTATATGAATGTTCGCAGTCAAACCAAGTCTCAGTCAACGGGAACTACATATCGCCGCAGAATCGAGTGGGAGTATTGTTTTTAGTGCGATTTCGAGCTATTATTTCGTGCATTGATTCGTATGATTTCATTGGTACTTCGAGATTGTATCGTCACAGTACTCTTTGGGATTTTACCGTGGGAACATTAAATCAAGTGTTAAACATACGTATAGACGTTTCCATGATGCATTATTGTTTGTAGGCTTCTACACGTGGCATTTGGTCATTCGACCACCACTTAGTTTTTGTTTGTTTGCTTTAGAATAAAAAGAGTCGAACACGACGACAAAAATCATCATTCACAGACAAATTAGACTTGGCAACTTTTAGCATTCAAAATCAGTTTATTACTGGACATTGTCCTCTCATTGCAATTGTATTTCTTTCTAATATAATGGAATCTACCTTCTGAACGGCTCTCTATTTTATGCCTTGCTACATGTGAATGCCATTACTCTCTCAATCTAAACTTCTATCTTTTTTACCTTTGTGATTGATCAAGTTCGTCGCTTTTGCGAATCTTGTAATCTGATTAGGTGTATGTGGTCCTAGGAGCCCTCCTAGTTACCCGAAATGTCTGATCAAGGTCAACATGATAAGGGGTGGGAGAGAGGGGGAGGGAGAGGGGTGGGAGAGAGATACGGAGAGGGAGAGGAAAGAGGGGGAGAAAGAGTGAGTCGGGGTGCGGGCGAGAGGAAAGAGGGGGAGAAAGAGTTAGTCGGGGTGCAGGCGGGGGAAGAGGAGAGAAAAAAAAAATGTAGGGATAACATGTGAGTGTAAATATATATTAAACTTTTTGTGGAAAGATAGAAGAGTCATTCAACTTTGGGGGGAAAAGTGAGAGTAGGAGGGATAGAGAGAGAGGGAGAGTGAGGGGAAGAGAGAGAGAGGGAGAGAGATGTCGAGGTTTGAAAAGTAGAAAAGAGGGGATAAATGGTAAAGAGATTGGAGAAGAGGCATTGAAAGGTGTAGAGGGAGGAAGAGAGGAAAATAGACTTACAATCAGAAGGTGGTATGGGTTCCTCCAAAGGTGGAGAGGGTGGGGGTGAAGTAGTCAGAGAGGGAGAGGGAGGAAGGGGAGAGGGAGGAGGAGAGCGTGGTCGTAAAGGAGGCGAAGAGAGAGGAGGAGAGTGAGACGAAGGGGGAGAGCGAGGAGGTGAGAGAGGTCGGAAAGGAGGCAAAGAGGGAGAGGGAGGAGGAGAGGGAGGCGGAGGGGGAGAGGGAGGAGGAGAGCATTGTCAATAAGGAGGCAAAGAAGGAGGAGAGTGAGACGAAGGGGGAGAGTGAGGAGGTGAGAGATGTCGGAAAGGAGGCAGAGAGGGAGAGGGCGAGGGAGGCGAAAGAGGGAGAGAGCGAGGAGGAAAACGAGGTGAGGAAGGAGGCAGAGAGGGAGTCCAAGGGCGAGAAAGGTGAGGAGAGCGAGGTGGGTAAGGAGGCGGAGTGAGAGTGGAAGAGGGAGGCAAAGAAGGGAGAGAGCAAGAAGGAGAGGGAGGCGGGGAAAGTGGTGGAGAGGAATGGAGAAATAAAGACGGAGGGGGAGAGCGAGGTGGGGTGGGGGGCTGAGAAGGAGGTG
>JBBHKE010000045.1:0-18018 GCA_037447655.1 Zygnema cylindricum | reverse complement strand
TTATTTAGTACACCTGGATTTATCATAAACTCTTTGGAGTTTGACCAGCTTTATAAATTTACTATACCAATACCTTTATCTAGTATCCCAGATCCACCCTCCATTGCGATAGATCCTTCTGGGTTCTTGCCCATTAAATGGACACCGTTCAATTTATAACCTCACCAAAACGGTCTCGTTATCTTTGACCTTTTTGCAGGAATAGGGACTTCACTTCTCTTTTGCCTTCCGAACGGTCTTGTGATAAAGCATTACTATTCTGTAGATATTGACCCTGTTGAAATTTAAGTATTTTCTAGGTCTAGAGATGGTAAAATAAAAAGGCAAAAAGGGGACACTGACAACCTACCTCTAACTCTTCACTCAAGTCCCCACACTTGTCGCAGTCATTGAAGACTTGAAGAGGAGTTAGATCCATGGCTGCCTAGGCTGTCCAAAGTGGACAAGAAGGCATTTCTTAATAGAGTTATCTTAAAAGGTGTGACAGACCTAGGATTTGATCCTGATACCTGCCATCCGTCAAACTAGCCGTTGGCTTTAACCAACAAGTCTACATACAGTGCTAGAGTATAATAGGTTTGACAGATATTTATATTGATACACGTAGACTAGTTCGTCTATTGGAAATAGATACGTAATGCATAGATACAGTTTTGTATAGTACGGAGTACGATTTAATGTATTTTATGAAACGGATACCGCGCATTTGTTTCGAACGCGAAACAAATATCGCACGTATATTTTCAACGGCTACAATTGTATCCAGTTTGATCGGACGGCCACGATAGGCGCCGCGATCACGGATTATGTACTTTTGGCGTTTTTTAGTCATCACCACGTCACGTGACACGTGGCGCGACAATGTTGGATTGCGGCGACTCCGGAGATTGCGGTAACAAATCCGGATATGACACGTGTCGACATTTTGGCCATGTCGTACTATGGCCGTACAGAAAGTACACCGGCACCTGTACTTTTCTGTACGACACACTATTTTGATTGGTGCCGTACTTCAGTAGATAGAGTATTAGAGAGGGAACAGGACTTAGAAAATTTTGGGTAAGTAGCTGCCTCTCCTAGAGAGCACCTTGTATAAATGGCAAACTTTGGCCAGCCATAACTATCAATTTACTTCACCATTTTCAGTGATTCTTTTTGCTGTGCACTCAGAGGAGTTCAGGCTACACACGGGTGTAGTCGGTCAGAGTTTTTGTCTGCCAGGGAGTCTTCATTTCTAAGGGAAAGTCAAAGTGGGTGAATGTGTCCAAATCTCATATTCTAACTTTGCATTCTGTGGTGAAACTGAGCACACAGAAAGTGTTATTTCACAAGGGTGAATCTATATTGGGGTTGTGACTGTCAAGGGGTCCGTCACTTGGGTTTGTATCAACTTGGAGTCGCCACTATCTAGATTAGCTTCTTTTGGATCTGCATACTCTGAGGGCCAATGGAGGTCTCAGAGTTTCACAGCTGTGATATTAGAGCAGCGCTGGTGCAATGTCTGGTCACCACAGCGGGTCACTGCAGCATAGCAGCATGCGTAGTACTCATATTTCTAGCTGGGATGTTAGACTTAGCGCAACATGGCAATACAACAGCAAGATATTGAGAGGACTCAAGGTTTCTAAAACAACACGGTGGTGGAATTAAGACTTGATGAGAAGTTGCATATCTCCTTGGGATTGTCAACTCCTCCAACTTCCCGACCCAGGGCATTTATAGTCCCTCCTTTTTCTCTTTCTTCACCCCCTTTGGCTCCTTCCCAAGATCCTCCATCTTACCCGAGAGAAATCTCCACTTTACACTCCGGGTTGACGGTTGGGCCCCATATTTCTTCCGCATTGACAGAGGCAACCATTCTTGCCTATTCTCCACCTCAACATCGTTCCCCCTCCTCCAGCTTTGAACCTCCACCTTCATCTTGATCGGGACGTAGTGCTAGAGGGCATACACCATATCCCAAGCAACGAACCCCACCTCTTCGTTTTTCTTTGTTTTCCCGAGGTACTTTGCCTAACAAACTCGATCTCCAAATTCCACATGTATGGACAGGTCGTCGGAATTGAACACCTTTCGAACCAAAGGGATCAAGGACCACAACCGCTAGGAACATCGACCCTCAGACCATATATTCAGCAGCCGCCACTTTTTTAGTGGGGGGGGGTCGACCGCTTCTAAAACCGCACCTTCTATCGGAGAAGTACGCAGTACTGGCTCTGAGGGTGAAGATCTAGGAGTCATTTCCCTAGCTTCAATTCATTTGTCCAACTTTGCTGTCTTCTCCCCAATTCACAAATCTTGCAAAGAGGATTAGGAGATGGGGGACAACTAGATATTTACAGGGGACAATTCAGGGATGGACCTTTTTTATTTCGAATTGTTGTTGAAATCCTTCTGTCAATTGGAAATCAACAAGTAGAGGGGAGGTGCCATTCCGGATGACTTAGAAACCACTCTCTTCCTTATTATTGTCAAGTACCTTTTTGGAGGCAAACTGGTTGACTCTTTATCTGTTTGTCTTCCTCTTTATATGCTTGAGACAGCCATAGCTTCTTTCTAGTTCTCAATGACTACGATAAGTATGAGAACTGTAGAATGACCACACACTTTACCAGAGATTAAATAAAAAATACACTTTTTCAACACTCCTCTTATTTTCTAGTTTATCTTTTGCTTTAGTCCACACTACTCCCTACAAAATACCAATTTGGGAGAAGGAACTGGCTTAGTCATCATATCTGCAATCATTTCTCCACCTGTTCTATATTCCAAACAAATTGTTTTATTCTCAACATTATCTATAACAAAGCTCAAACGAATATCTATATGCTTTGCTTTAAAGTGATGATTAGGGTTTGCCGCAATTGCAATTGCAACTTGATTGTCACAAAATAACTTTTGCACTCCATTCTTCATATATCTTATTTCTTGAAGCAATCATTTCACCCACATTAATTCTTTCACAGTCAAACAAGAGGCCATATACTCAGCCTCCATGGTTGAGTGAGCAATCAACTTTTGTTGCTTGTTGCTCCAACAGCAAGCCCCATTCCCAACATAGAACACATACCTAGAAGTACACCTCCTCATGGCAACATCCCTATAATTGGCATCACTCGATGTGGTGATGTCAGTATTTTCCCCTCCCAAATGCAACCATAGATCTCTCCTTTCTATCAAGTACCGCATGACTCTTTTGGCTTTTTCCCAATCATTTTTCTTAGGATCATTCAAACTCCTACTTAATACCCCCACAGTTGCTGCTATATCAGGACGAGTACTGTTCATAAAATAGATCAAACTACCAACAACTTGTTTGTATGGAATAGTTTTTATGAACTTGCTTTCCTCAAGCTCATTATCGAAGATCAAGACTCCCTCTTGTGTGTTTTCCTCATTTCCATTTTTTTAAGTCCATTGGAGTCGTACAACTATTTGCTATATCCATTTGAAATTTTTCAAGCATATTTCCAATTGCTTCCTTTTGAGTTAGTCTAATAGTTTTCTTATCTCTATTCCTCCCCATCTAAATTCCCAAAATTTACTTTGCCTCCTCCAAGTCTTTCATTTCAAATCTACTCTTTAGATCTTTTCTCAATCTATTAATTTTCTCTAATGATTTACTCAAAACAAACAAATCTTAACATAGATAGCAATGAAAATAACACCTTCCTCATCCTCAAATAAGTAGATGGATTGATCCGAAATGATTCGGATATATCCCAAACTCGTCAAAAACTCGTCTAATTTCTGGTTCCATTTGCGTGGAGCTTGGTTTACTCCATAAAGAGACTTTATAAATTTGCACATCTTACTTTCTTCTCCTTTCTCCACAAATCCTTCCTATTGTCTCATGAATATGTCTTCTTCTAATTCTTTGTGTTAGAAATCGTTTTTGATGTCCATCTCGTGCACTTTCATGTCTTCCACTGCCGCTAGACTAAGTAGAACCCGAGATCTTGAACTCTATATCCCTTTACATTTTCATCATATCCAAGTAAGTATCCCAGCTTTCCCCTTTGCATCTAACTTTCAATCAATTTTTTTTGTGTTTAGACTAAACACTTGACTTCCAAACACCTTTAAGTATGAAATATATTTTTTTTTTCCCGTTCCATCTTTTATAAGGTGTTTGTCCTTTTACCGCCGAGGTAAGGACTCTTTTTTTGAGATAGTAAGCACAATTTATAGCTTTTGCCCAAAAACTTTTTCTTATCTTTTTATTCGACAACATACTACGGGCAGTATCACTTAATGTCTGATTGAGTCTCTCGGCTACACCATTTTGTCATAGGTTCTTTGGAACACTCTTTTGGTGTTCAACCCCTTCCTCTTTCAAGAAATCCTGAAACTCAGTAGAAGTGTATTCCCCCCCATTGTCACTCCTCACTCTCTATATAGGTGTCTCATGAAGCTTTTAACTCCATAATTTTTACTCTTTATAATAAGCCAAAGCTTCAAATTTGTTGTTCAAAAAATATTCTCTAGAGTATCTAGACCAATCATCAGTGAAAGTAAGCATAAATCTTTTTCCTCACACTAATGGCACTTTTACCGGACCTCATATATCAATATTAACTACATCAAAGACCTTTTCACCCTTATACGTTGCAATTTTTGGAAAAAGCAATCTGTGGTCCTTACCTTGAGCACATGCGCTACAATCATCCAAAGTCTCATTGTCTCCAAAATATATTCCCTCAACTATACCCATTTTCTTCATTTCTTTCAATCTATCAAGATGCATATGTCCTTATCATTTATGCCACATCATCAAATCACTTACACCAGCATTGTAAACTCTCGTCCATATGTTACTCCAATTCAACCAAACCATTCCTTGGCTACCCTTTTCAGCTATGAAGTACAATTTATTCTCATGGCTAGCAAGAAAGACCCATTTTTTAGTACTAGTCTCAAAGCCCTTATCATAGAAGACCGACGTAGAGATAAGATTCTTATTCAACTCTGGAATAAAAAGAACATCATAGAAAGTGACTATGGATGTTTTTCAATAAACTAAGACTCTCAGATCCACAAATCCAACTAAATTAGTGGTTACAACTCTCCCATCCCCATACTCTATCTCTATAATAGGGATTTTTCTAATTTTGGTAAAAAATGGTTTTTATCTGCACATACATAGAGGCTCATGAATCAATAATCCATCCTTCTTCAGGAGCTTTTCTTACTCCACCGAAAGCCCGCTTTCGTCTCCTTGGAATCTCTAGTTCACCTTTCACTTCCAGCTCATCGTTGAGGAGAAGTTCTCCATCGTCCTCATCAGAATTCTCTCCCATGACTTGTGTTACCACAATTGCCTTCTTCTTTCTTTTTGGTGGTTTTACCATCCGCTCCTCATTCAATCTCTGCTTTGTCAATTTAGAACACTCTACCATGTAATGTTTTGGCTTCTTACAAAAATGACAAAGCCCCTTCAGTGGCCTCGTTCCAGATCCGTCCAATTGGTTTCCTCTTTCTCCTTCACCAAAGTTTCCAAAAGGTTTCTTGGAATCTTTATCCCCCCAATTAGTTCCAGCAACGAAAGGTTAAATACCCTTATCTCCTCTCTGAAATCTTAATTGTTTTTTCCCGAACCAAAAGCATCCCCACAAGGGAGTTCCATACCCATCAATGATATGGCACATCTTGAACCCTGTTAACAATGTCTTCATAGTCATCTGGGAGTTTCATCAACAAAGTCACTTTTACTTTCTTGGTCTCCCTTTTCCCTGGACTCTCCTTCACCATGAAAAACCCGGCCAAGTCATTACAAAAGTCTAACATCTTTCCCCATTTGTACACATATGCCTGTACCTTGTGATCAGCCAGCTTCTGCTGCTCAATCGTACCATTCTTGTAAATGTTGACAAGAGCCTCCCACAACTCGTCCCCCATGTCCACATGAAGATGAGACGTAACAACTACTTGAGTGAGACGCCCAAGAATAAAATGAGTCACCACAGTGTTGTTGAAATCCCACATTTCATTATCATTTTCCTCGGTGTTTTTAACAGCTGCTTTCGTAACCGATCGAATAGCCATTGGTGTGAGTTTCTCCTTCCCCCTCTCCTTCCCTGTGTCTAACACGATGCTTTCTCCAATATCCTCTATCACCTCTGCCACCACAGATCCTCTTGTGAATCGAGATCCTCCAAACCTTGGTGGAACTCCATATTTTGCAGATGGCCGACGCACACGACCACTCACAATGCCCTATAGACGTATTTTAAACAATGCGCCCCTCATCATGGTTTCCCAATAATGAACTGTGTTCTATCGAAAATGGGCATCTAAAGGGTGGGCCAATCACCTGTAAATCTGTGACCTCCATTGGTACACAGATTGTCCTCCTTATGTGAAGCCTCTAGGATAGTATTTGCACTTTTGACTTTAGCAATGAATAAGTGCCACCTTGGCACGCAAAATATTTGGCTGACTAACACCTTTGTGTAGCTTGGGCTCCCCTGAGTTCAAAGCAAAAAGAATCACTGAAATTTCTAACTTCAGCATTAAGTTATGGTTGTTCAAAGACAATCGATTTATACAGATGGCCTCAAGGAGAGAGGGCTTTCAAAAAAAATTGTCTAAGTCCTAAAAACCTACTTACAACTTCTGTAGACCAATCAAAACATCATACACTAAACGATATATTTACAAAGTACGGCAGCCGCCGTACTTTATGTACGGAATTGTTCGGCACCACTTTCGGTCTGTCACGTGCAAAAAAGTCGTCGCCATTTTGTCCCTTTCTTCTTCAACATCTTATTAGATGGTGCCACCTGTCATTTTTCTTCTTGTTTGGCGAGTTACTGCCAGAAAACCTTTTCGACATGGTGACACTCACGCGTGATGACTGTTTGTATTTCAGCGATAAATGTCACCCGTTGGATCTGACGGCGTGCCGTATAATATTAACCATTGAAATTCAACGATAAACTATCTGTCTTGACCCTTGAATTTCGACGGTGGTCATCTCGTGTTGACTCTTGAAGTTCCGTCTACATTGCGAACCATCGATACTGAATCAGCATTTGATTTCGTCTGATGAAATTAAATGTCGTTTCATTCATTTCGTGCGCCATTTGATTTCGTCTGATGAAATTAAATGTCGTTTCATTCATTTCGTGCGGTACAGTATTTCGTGCGGTACTGTACGTGTCCATGACTCATTTTATTTTTTAAGCCGCTAAAGGAAATGTGTCGCCATGTCATTCTTTAAATATTTATCAAGTATCATAGGTGTATCTATTTATCAAGATCTGCTAGTTAAGGAGAACGATAGTTTCGTATAGCTGTCATCCGAAGGTCACTGATCAAATCCTAACCTTGGCAGTACATCTTTTGCAAAGGCTATGTCTTCTGTCTTTCTTCCTCTTTATTTGCCTGAGACAGTCATGGCTTCCTTCCAATTCTCATTGACTACGGCAAGTTTGAGAAGTGTAGAATGACCATAGACTTATCCAGAGATAGAATACAAAACACCATTTTTCAACAAGAAAGAAGTAGGTGTTCTCCTGGTAAGACACCAATGTCGGCATCTACAAAGGAACTCCTTTCCGAATCAATTTGATGGACGAGACAAAATCTCTTTGGTAAAAGCACTACCCTCTTAACGTCAAAGAAAAATATTTCATCACAACCAAAGTCCGAACCTTGGTGGAAGCCGGATTTGTGCAAGAGAATACAGGACTTCATGTGTTTGCTTTTCCGACAGTTTTCCCTCCCAAGAAGGATGCGTCCGGAAAATTGTATATTTCCGGAGGTGAGGAGACTATTGACGATTTGGTATATTTCCACATCCTCTGTTGGGACTAAACTTAAGAGGATTCTAACAGATTGAAATCGGACTAGAGGTGCAAAGGTTTCTTTGTATTCTATCCCCTCTTTTTGAGTAAACCCTTTTGCAACCAACCAAGCTTTGTACCTCTCAATTGTATTATCCAAGTTTAATATAAATTTAAATACCCACTTATATTCGATCGGTTTTGATCCAGTGGATAATCTACCAACAACGATGTGAGGCAATTTCTTCATTTATAGCAGTGATCCAGCGGCTACTTTCTGGGGTGCTTATAACCAGTATGTAAGTCTAAGGTTCATCTCGGTGAGACATCTTTGTGAGTTGGTTATATTCTTGTCTTTCTTGAAGTCATTTACTACTTCTTCTCCCCTCTTAAAAATCTGACGTCGGTATGGAAGGCATCATTGGGTTTCGTTTAGAAAGATTTTCAGCTCTTTTTTTTTCCAATTCCAGCGTCTCATCAAGTTCCTCATCGATTTCCACTTCGTATTGTGGCGTTTTCTCGGATGTTGTCTTTTCCTCTTTCTCCTTCGGTAGATCTGCAGATGTTTCTTTTTCTCTATCTTCCTTCTCTTCATTTTCAAAAAAAAAGTCAGAAAACTGATCCGGTTCAAATCTGATTTTGACTTCCTTATTATGTTTAAATGGATCAACGGAATTTACTTCATTCATCACCACTATATGCTTTACCAGAATTATATCTCTCTTTTTTAAGTCCTACACTCAATATCCTTTTGTGCTCTCATAGTATCACACAAGATATCCTAGTTTCTTTCTCCCCTCTTACTTCCATTTAGGCTTATCCAAAATATAAACGGTATACTTGACTTCCGAACACTCTCAAACTAGACAAATTTGGCTCTCTTCGTGTCCACCTCTCTTACAAAGTTTCCTCCTTATATGATGAAGTTAAGACACTATTTCTGATAAAATTAGCATAGTTCATAAACTCGGCCCAAAACAACAATCCTATCCTCTTATCAGTTAACATACTCCTGGACATATCTCCTAAAGTTCTATTCGCTCTTTCCGCAACTCCATTTTGTTCTGAAATATAGGGAATTTTTTTCTCATGATGAATTCCTTATTCTTTAAAAAATTCTTCAAATTCCCTTGAGGTGTATTCTTTCCTTTAATCAATTCTTATCTCTTTTATTGAGGTTTCATGTAGTTTTTCACTCCATTCTTTATACTCTATGAAACATCTCAATACCTTTAACTTATGTGTGAGAAAGTATACCTTCACGTATCGAGACCAATCATTTGTGATGGTTAACATCCAGCTCTTCCCCTCCATGTGAAGCATACCTAGCAGGTCCCCAAACATCAGTGTAAATTAGATCGAATACATTCTCTTTTCTAAATGTGGTTGCCTTTGGAAATAGAAGCCTATGAATCTTCCCTTTGGTATATCCACTGCAATCATCAAAGGTCTCATCATCCTCAAAAGTAATACCCTCCACTATTTTTTTTTTATTTTTTTAAATCAATCTAGATGCACATGCCCTAACCTTTTGTGCCAAAGCATCATATCACTTGCACACGAGTAGAGAACACTCTTTTCATTGCAAAGTAAAATTTTGAACATTCCTTCACTGCCCTTCTCAACTATGAAATAGACCAAATTATTAAAGCTTGTTGTGAAGATTCCTTTCCTAGTTCCAGTTTCAAACTCCTTAACATCTAGGGTAGCTGTTGAGACTAGGTTTTTGCTTAGATCTGGAATGTGAAAAAAGTCTGAGAGTGTTACAATTGAGGCCTTTCCATCAACTAGAACCTTCAAGTCAACAGTTCCAACAAGATTTTTGGTTTTTACTCTACCATCTCCGTAATTTATCTCAACTGTTGTGATCTTTCTCAGTTTAGTGAACCACCTCTTATCTTTGCAAATATGCATTGAGGACCCTGAGTCTATGATCCACCAATCCTCGGGTGGATCCCTTTAACCTCCAAAAGCAAACTTTTGTCTCCGTGGAATGTCGGCATGCTTCTCATTGATTTTCGGATTAAGAAGGAGCTCCTCAAGCTCCTCTTCCGGTTTAGTAGCTTCGTGTTCTTCCTCATCATGAACTTGAGTCAAAAAAGCCTTTTTTTTTCCTCCATCCCTTGAGGTTACTTGTCTATCTTTAGGTCGAAGATCTGCAAGTTTGAGATATACTGCCATTTAGTGTCCCGGTTTCTTGCAAAAGTGACATAATCCTTCTCGAGAAGTTCCTCTCTTTTGTCGATCAAATCTGCCACTTGCTTTTCCGCTTCCTCCAAAGTTTTGATAGGGATATTTCACTCTTTCCTCATCACGATTCCGCCAATCAACTAGTGCACACAATGCTTGAACACTTCGACCTCCTCTCCTAAGCTCTATGGTACTTTTTTTCACTAAATTCATTAGCACTATGTTATCGCAATTCCAATTGCTATCTTCTATGTCCTGCATTCTGTTACTTATACTTTCATACTCTTCAAGTAGTTTCAATGTGTTCACTCTTTTTCTCTCAGACCTTGAGTTACCTGCACTCTCTAGCTCTCGAATTAATGCTCCTAAATCATTGCAATAATTATTCATGCTTCCTCCGTTATAATATAAGCTGCATCTTATTTTTCCCCAACTGTTCCTAGCGCAATGATCCACTCTTATATTTGTTAAGTTGTGACATCCAAAATATGAGATGAAGATTTGGCATGCATAAGGGGAATGACAATGCCCTTCGCTACGCATTTAAGAAATAAGAGCTTAGCAACCTTGTCTTTGTAGTTCCACTTTTCATACTCTGATCTATCTGTCTGAACCCTTGTTACTGCTGCTGGTGGTGTAGTTTTCAGTATCACTTTCGGCAATGGTGTCACTTGAGTTGCAACTCTTCCTTTTTCTCCTTCTATAACAATTCCCTCTCCTTCCTCATCTTCATCCTCGGTGATGGTGGCAGCTGCTTTGGCTGCTGTGATGGCCGAGGTGCCTAAAAAACGCGTTCCTCCAAACCCATTGGAGGTGGGCATCGAACTTGTCCGGACACTATGCCCCATAGGTGTTTCTCAAATAGTTCTCCCTCCATCATCATTTCCTAATAAATAAAGTCTGATCCATCAAATATGGGCACCCTAGAGGGTGGGCCCATAACTTGCAATTCTCTGGTCTCCATTGACCTAGAGAATGAGCATCCTATGTAAAGCCTCTAGGACAATATGTGCCCTTTCCACTTTCACACCGAATAAGCACCGCACAGGCAAACAAATATTTAGACAACCCTCACCCTTGTGAGGACAAGACTTCCTTGAGTCAAATACAAAAAGAATCACTGAATTTGCTCCCCTGAGCAGTAAGTTATGGTTAGTCAAAGATGACCTTCATAGTTACAAGCTCTCTGAGAGAGACGTAACTAAATTTTACTAAGTCTTGGTCTGCCTACTCACGACTACCTTCAACTAAACCCTAATCCAATTGGAACACTATATAGTACAAAAAGGTACAATAGGCGATGTACTTATTGTACGGCCACTGTACGACATGGCCTTCAAGGTGATGATTGTCAAATTGGGAGCCATGGTTCCTCCTCCCATCTTCTCTAGTATCCAATAATGTGGTGCCACGTTGCACTGCGTGACGTTTTCTTTGAATGCCTCTAAAAGCTCATTTCGGATACCGGTTGCAATAATGGTCGTCTGATCAAATCATATTGTACACGGTTCAGATTTGCGTACGTGCATGAATTATTCCTCGTCGTTAGTTTGGTGTTAATTAGCAGTCACGTTATTGTTCATATATCATTAAAACTTGTCAAATGTATCGTTTCGTAAATGATTTAGTGGATAAGGCTTATAGCTACATAGTAGTCACAGACCCAAGTTCAAATCTTGACTTAATCAACATTTTAGTAACATATCCTCTGCTTCAAAATTTGTCACCTTCTAAATAAGGCGGCACCCATGGGGTGCCTTTGATTCTCACACTCTCTCTATAAATAAAATAGAAAAGTGAACTTTTAATTACCTCTTTTCAACAGATTCCCACTGTAGAGATAGAATATGGGGATGGGAGAGTAGTAACTACAGATCTAGTGGGATCGGTAGATACAGTTACATTCGCAGATGTTCTTTATATACCTCAATTGAGCAAGAATCTCATCTCCACTTTGGTGTTAGATGATAAAGACTTTTATACTTACAGTAGAAAGTGAACTTTGACAACAAAGTAAGATGACGAGGTCTATTTCACTTCTCACAAGGGAAGCCAAGGAATGCTTAGGCCTAAATTGAGTAATGAAAAGAAAAATGCTTATAATGTTGGTGTCCCTTAAATAGTGATATAGCATAAGCGGCTAGGGCATGTGCTTTTGGACAAATTGAGAGAAATGAAAAAGTTGGGGATAGTAGAAGGATTTCACTTTGGGGATAGTGAAAAGATAGATGATTATAGTGGTTGTGCACAAGGTAAGGCTAACGGATTACCCATCCACAAATCTGCCACGTACTAAGTAGAGAAGGTACTAGATCTTGTACACACTGATATCTGGGGACCAGATAAAGTACCTTCGATAGGAGGGAAAAGATATATGCTAAGTATAACTAATGACTGGTCCGCATATTTCAAAGTTTATTTTCTTAAAAAAAAATATGAAGCACCACTTTACTTAAAAGAATATAAAGCATCGAGTGAGAAGTTGCATATAACCGCTATCTAGAGAATCTAGAGTAATAATGGGGGGGAATACAAATTGATGATTGCTGACCCTCATTCCTTTTCCTCAGCCTGCAATCTGTCCTCTTTGTTGGGCGACGTCTTGGTTTGTGATCAATGTAGCTAGTGTTGGCATCAATCATATCTCCCCTCCTCTTAAGAGCCACGCCCTCAACCCTTAATCACATGGTTCTCCGAGAACTATGAATTGGGCGAGTAAATATTTCATTTATATATCTTAGTCACGATTGACTAAGAGGGGGGAAAATTGAGATATCAACCCGAATACGAAAAAACCCAACCCCTTTTTCTCGAACAGATGGGGAAAGTAAGGGGGAGGGGGTATCCTTTTCCCCTGCCCACACATTCATTTCCATAGCTTGTCCTATTGTCTCCTATGTTTGGCATGCATGTCTATGGAAGGGATGGTGGCACAAATGGGCATGAACACCATCACGAGAAGCATCCGCATTAGGGGTTTTTTGCTCCTATGCAAGCAACCCGTGGCCGTTGGCCTCTATCTTATACTTCCTAGGCACGCTCGAGAGCTGTCAAGCTCGTGTGCGCTTTCGGCACACCTTCATTTGCCCAAGATTTCCGAGCCCTTTCAACCGTGTACAGTCACCCGTGTACGGAGAAATGAGTGCACCAAACTAGAAAATGTTTTTGGGTTCTCCAAACTGAGCGCCACGCAATTTATTTCGCGCCTAACGAAGGCGGGACGACAAAGTTGTTTCGCTTTGAAGATTGTAATTTCGTTACATGGAGTTGCCACTAGCCTTCGTGGGGGGTACTTTGTGGAACGCTAAGTAACTTTTTGGATTGTCATAGAGATTATGTTGTTAGATGTCATTAGGAATTCAGTTCAGGTCCAACAAACTTTCAGTCCATTAATTACATCAGGTCTAAGTTTGGCGTTTCCGTGTCATTTTCAATACTTTGTCTTATAATAGTGGAACGAATTTTGACTTTTGGCCGTGGATCTAGCCTCATTCGGAAGTATAACTTTTTACCCCAAGTGTGGTACGGATTATTATTTCTTATGTCAGTTCAATAACACTTGCTCTCCGCTCATTGGTTAATTACATAACGTTAACCATTTGGACCTAAAACTTGACAAACTTTGATGTATAAGGCACTTAGGTCCAAAGGAGACTGGTTTCTTTTTCAGTACTGTCTCTTGAGAAAACCCCCAAAAATTCCAAGCAAACATTTTGTTGAAGAATCTTTGTCTTTTGTGTGTTTGCGACTCTATTGCAATCTTGATTTTGAATCTGTCTTTTGTGGAGATCGTAGTTCGGGCGGGTAGTTGGCACTATCAATCCTTTGGGCGATTTTGACTTTTTGCTATTTAAACCGAGAAGAGTCTTGTTGGTTTTGAACTGCGGAATCCGATGGGTGAAGGAGGATCTTACATGTTTTCGGTACCATCGCAAGAGATTACGTCTTCTCTGTTTGTCATCGTATATTTTCGGGGTATGTCGAGCTTGCTTTGCTATAATTCTTACTTCTATCTTTTTATTTTCTTTTCTGGGCAAGGTGATATTGTTAAATATGAAATGGCCAATTCTATTTATTTTATGTATTTCTGCGTTTGAGTTCATTTGTGTCATTTTTGGTAGTCCTATTTGGCATTGGCGGTGTTTTAGCCGGAGCAGGCTGCTAGAACCTTTAGATTAGAACAATGGGTTTTGAGGGAGCGTTTGTTAGACTTTCACCGGATGAGCACACAAATTCAGATATCAGGCCGATTACGAAAAACCCAACCCATTTTTCTCGGATAGATGGGGAAAGGAAGGGGGAGGGGGTATCTTTTTCCCCTACCCACGCATTCATTTCCATTGCATGTCCTATTGTCTCCTATGTTTGGCATGCATGTTTATGGAAGGGATGGTGGCAGAAATGGGCATGATCACCATCACGTGAAGCATCCGCATTTTGGGTTATTTGCAAGCCTCCTATTCAGGCCGCCCGCTAGCTGTTGGCCTCTATCATATGTTTCCAAAGCACGCTTGATAAGCCGCCAAAAGAGCCATTCCGAGGTGTCAACGCTCACGTGGGCCGCCAGCTCGTTTTATCCAACTTTATGTCATCAGCTCCATTCTGACGGCACGCAGAATGATATTTGCGGTGGTCGTACTTTTCCCATTCCATGTTCACCAGCTCGTCAGTTTGCTGTCGAATGGATTATCTGTGCGTTAATTGTTTATTACACTATCGAACCCTATATGCGCAATGATTGTTAACGCTAAAAATTTATGATAGTTAATGTGAAATTATATTATGTCATTCTAATTTAGAGCATTTTTTCTTGTTGGTCGATTGTTTCCTTTTTGGTTGACTCTCATTTTGTTGGTCAATAATCTCGTGATCAACTGAGGCTCTCCTTGTTGCTCGAGTCATATCCTGTTCATTTAGCCTCTTTTTGTTTGTTGAGCCTCTTCATGTTTGTTGAGCCTCTACTTGTTTGTTGAGCCTCTCCTGTTCGTTGGTTCTCTCTTTATTAGTTTAGTCTCACTTTGTTGGTTATGTCTCACCTTGTTTTGCTGATTCTTTTCTAGTTTGTTGACTCTCTTTGGTAGATTAAGTGACCCCTAGTTAGTTTAGTTTCTTATTTTTAATTGAGGGTTGAAGTGTTAAATGTTACCGCTGGCATGTTTCAACGGATACTCGTGCAATTTATGAAAGGCTCATCGGATTCAATCTACAACATGTTCAATTAACTATTTTAAATGGGTCTACATCTCCTGTAAACTCCTAATTTTTCCACGTATATAAATGATATTATGATCGGATGTCCGATGGTAATGTGTGGGGTATCATCGATGGGGTGTTGTTATGATGATATAGTCATATACATATTTGAGATCTCCCAATATGTATCGATATATCTAAACAATAACTCATGTATTTGTCATGCACACGTGAAAGAGGACAAATATCCAAAATTAATATTCTTTTGCATGCGATCAAAACGTACGATTCACGTTTTTCCCATAGGCGATGTGTTTACGTTAAATGTACCCAACGACTAAACAATTTATTATTGTGAATAAATAATATTTGAAAGAAACATTTTTTTTTACGAAAGGCTATTTTAGGTTCAATGACTTGAAGGCAACAACTTTTTATACTTCTTGACATACATAACACAAATTTGGAGACAAATTCTATACTGTAGGCGATAGCTTGTGTTGTCAAAGTCGGTTTTTTTAAATGTGAGAACAAGTTTATGACGTCCCCCCTAGCCTTTGTTTGTATGAATGAAATGTGAGTGACCATTCTTAAGTCAAAACCACTCCCATACAAGTGTTGACACTGTTAATGACAAGTTAACGTACGATCTAGCACACTCTAAACAACCTCTTGAATTGGTAAAATGGTACATACATTATGGAGAGGAATAAAAGTATCATTTGCTCTATTTTAAGTTAAATGGTGGTATTTTAGGAGCATCGAATTAGTTTTGTCGTGCATGACAGTACAACCGTGAATGGCATGCATCACATCCCGCGTCGGCCGCCGATAAACACCAAAAAATGAATAATTATTACATATGTACAGTATTTGTGACCACAATCGGTGTACAAAGCATATATACTACAAGAAATAATAAATGAATCTGCTCGAAAAACAAGCAAATTATTCCGAAAACATGGACTTAGCAAGGGAAGAAAAGACAAAACAAGATCAGGTAAGTAAGGATGGAATCCCCCCCCCCCCAGCTCCTTAGCCTGCGGGGGAGCTGGTAAGGACAGCTGGTAGGTCGCGACACCCGTGGCAAAACCACTGTCCAGCCGCGATAGTGTGCAGAGGTGGAACAAAACACTCCATATGGAATCTCAGATTGCAATAGTCACAAAGGAGCATTGTTGTTTCTCCATCAGATCGCCGGCATAATTGGCGCTCAGTGGACTCGGTAATCGGCATCCGCCTTGAGTCCATGCTGTGGTAAAGGTCAGGTAGATAGCAAGGGGCACAATTCTTTGAATGCTCCCGCAAAGTTCGCGTGTCGGCCCCTTGTAGGCTAAATAATCCATGCGGATCGATTTTGGTTATCCTCAAGATGTGAGCTGAAACATCCGTGTCGAGTGTATTAAAAGTTTGCCGCCGCAAATAAACGTAATCCCCCACCCGGAAGGGTTTTTGTTGTGGCCAGTAACTGCCACTGCGAGTTGTTGCAAACCGTAAGGAGTCGCGATGTTGGGCAATCTACAAGTTTTCAAAAGCCATGGGCATTTCTCTAGCGAAAAGCAACGCTCGGTTTGTCAGTTCTTCCAAAAACAGAGAATCCGACATAAGAGGTAGAGGTAAGCTCGCGGCTTTCTGTACATTCCTACCTAGTAGTGGTTTTCGACCAAACAACACATAATAGGGGCTAAAATTTGCCAGACTAGCCTGTGTAGAAATAAATGGTACATTTTTTAGTATTTTCTAGGTCTAAATAGAAATATAGAAAGAAGCCGAGGCAGTCTACCTCTAACTTCTCTCTCCAACTCTCAAACTTGTCGCAGTCACTGAGAAATTGGAGAGGGAGCTAGAGCCAATTCAGAAATTCTTTTTGCTATAGACTCAGGGGAGTCTTCTCTTCACAGGTGATTAGGTGGTCAGAGTTTTTGTCTGCCAAGGAGGCAGTTGTTTTCGCTGAAACACAAAGGGGTCAGATTATCCTAGAGGCTTCTTGGAAGCTGTCCACTCTGAGACTTATGGAGGTCTCAGAGTTTCAGCCTGTACAAACATGCGATATTCCATGACAATATATCCAATGATTTGTTTCACACCGAAATTTGTATTTCTAAGCAATGTTTACGCAAAGCACGCTTAAAGGTTTGTACAGCTCTCTCTGCCAAACCGTCTACTTAAGGATGGTCCCGACTCGTCCGCCGGTGATCGATTAACGCCTCGTCTAGCATCTCCTGAAATTTGCCGCGGAACTCGGTTTCTTGGACGGTAAGTACTTCTGCAGGGGCTCCGTATCGGAGAAGCACATGCTGTTTGAAAGCTGCGGTGGTAAGTTTGGCAGTTTTCTGTGAGAGTGCCACAACTTCAATTGAAATAAGTAATTTTTAGTATATTTTCTAGGTCTAAATATATTAGAAAAGAAAATGTAGGCAGCTTGCCTCTATCTCTTCTCTCTCTCTCGCCCCCATACTTGTTGTAGTCACTAAAGGAGAGTGTGAGAGAGCAATGGAGCTATGGCTGCCTCAACTCTATAGGAAGGACTAAAGAGTGGCTTAAGCCACTCTTAACAAAAGGTTGAGTCCGGCAGGACTCGAACCCCCGACCGGCAGAGCGCGGCGTAGCCGTTAGCTCTAATCAGTCTGTCGTAGAAGTCCGTTAGGAGATATAAGGTTTCATTACTATTTAAAATATTGTAATGTACTAGATTCATTTAACTGAAACCCTTAACGCCAGACATAGATACAGTTCTACAAAATACGAAGTACTGTACTTGTTTGAAATGGATATCGCGCATTTTGTTTCGACAGCGAAACAAATATCGCGCAAGTTTTTATTACGGCCGAGATTGAATTTCGCGTCA
>JBBHKE010000044.1:240262-261429 GCA_037447655.1 Zygnema cylindricum | reverse complement strand
ATTTCACAGTTCATGTACGTAATTTTTCGAAGATGTACGGACAGTTTTGAAAAGAGACGTTTGAAATGTCACACTATTTGCGCGCGGTAAGTTTGAAAAATGTACGAACGTCTTCTTCAATTATTTTTGAAAGAAGCCGCCATGGAATGTTGAAAATCTGCCAGGAATCTGCCTGTCAGATAGTATCAGACAGACGGACTTTGACAAAAATATTGCGTTGGCCGAGATTTGAGCCTGGCTCTACGCTCTTCCACTATAGCCTATTTCGCATTTGTAACGGAAAACTTACAAACTGCGGTATTATTTAAAATTCATTTTTGTTTACATGTACGGAATAGTACGGACAAAAAATCATTAACAATTTTCACTATTTTTTCAAAAGGTTCAATGCGTTTGTTACGTATAATTCGTCGCGATTAAATCGTTCGTACTAAACGCCGTGAACAATTATGTTTTGTAGCCAATACAATATGGGTCTTAAGGTAGTATTGTAAAATTTACGTACAATAGGCATATTGTATGGGCGACTTTCACCTACTTTAAAACTATGATTTGTACATCTTGGTTTGCGAAGGAAAAAGAAAAAGACCAAAGTGGACCAAAGTGTAAAGTGCAAGTGGACCATCGTTTGATGCACCGCCATATGGCATTTGAATACCATAGACCGATAGACGCCAATTCTAAACAAAACAGTACATTAAAGTACTGTACTTAATTTACGGCAAGGTTGCGTGTTGAACCAGCATTGCAAAGAATGTCTATAAGTGCGTAAGAGCAAGGCAAGGTTTTTGGCTTTTCGCACATATTCAAATTAATAAATAATAGTCGATAGATGCAAAGTTGCAAAGTCTAGGCTACTACCCGGTGTATCGTGGCCGTTCGTTCAGCTGTTTATTTAATGCTGCAGTTCTGTAAAGTGTAAACTATAGGCAGTAACGCCATAATGTCGTTTTAAACGCGTTCCCTGATGTTGACTTAAAGTCGAAGTTTTGTGCAAAAGTACAACATCATCCAATAAGATGTTCGATAAGTACAAAATAATATATAATGCAGTACAATCCTGTTTTTGTCGTTTTGCGGTTTTCCTTTGCCCCACTGGGAAAATTACAGTACAGGTAAGGTATTGTACACCACCATCAATAATAATACGAAGGAATATGCAATCTACAATCAATGTAAACTCTTTAGTTTACATTTTATGTTGAGTTAAAAGAACTTACAGTTTTTTTTCGCACTTTTGAAGTTAGGTATGCTTTTCTGTATGGATTTGTTTTGTTTCTAAGTTTGTTTTTCTTTCACTTGTTAGGATTGCGATTTCAGTTCTTTATTTATTTATCAATTGTATTAGGTTTGTTTTTCTCATTTTCAGGTTTATTACTTCCTTTCCAGATTCTTAATGTATAATTTTGCCTTGAATTCTCTCTTTTTTTTATTGGCTTCACTTTAACCTGACTTGAAGGATAATCCACCATTATTTCCTTTATTTTTCTACAGGTACAGTAGATAATGTCTACCTACAAGTTTTAATCTCCTCCTCCTCCTCTCCCCTCTCTTCTCCGTCATGAGAGTCGCCACCTGTTTTCGCTTCTTCGTCCAGTTTCTGGTCCTTTTTCTCTTATGGCCTTCTGCCACGTGTCAGGAAAAAGAATTAGTGAAAGAAGAAGAGAAAAAGATCCTTTTTTTACCTCTTCCTTCGACAGGGTGTGACACTCGTGACCCTTTGCTTGTAGTGCCATTGCTGGATGGATCAATCCAAGCCGTTGATGCGAAATCTGGACGGCTTTGCTGGTCATTTGCGTCAGGACCACCCTTGCTGACGTCAACTGCCAGAAGTTTGGCAGCATTTGCCTATGGCTCCAAACTGGATGATGAAAGCAACAGTAGTACGGAGTTTATGGGAGGTGAATTTGTTGAAGGGGAAGAGGAGGCAGAGGAGGAGGGAGGGGAGAGACCGGAAGGGTCAGGAGAGATTGTGTTTCCCAGTGTTGATGGCAGTCTTTATGCCTACCAGCCTGGTCATACCGACCGTATTCCAAAGGTAAACTCTTTTCCTCTTTTTGACTTTTCCACTTTTCCACTTCTCCACATTTCTAATATACTTTTTATGGAGTAACTGAAATTGGACATGGATTGAGCAGTGTGCTCAACTGAGTAAATTGCTGCTGTTTTATGTTCCATTCACAAGAAAATCTCTTCATTTTGCAACGTGCATTGTGTTTGTCGTAACCGTTTCTATCAACTGCTTGCACTGTTTTGGAATTTTTGAGTTACTAATTTGCCACTTTTCCACAGTACCAGCATCTCCTATTTATGCAGTAACGGTAACTGGTCACAAATTGAACAGTTTTGTACAGGGTGCTAAATACTCATGGATGTCACTCAACCAGGTTTTATGTGCTCAATGAAGTCTCTATGCATGACGTTTCCTCTTCGTTTCACATAAATAATCTCTTCATTTTGCAATGTGCAACTGTTTTTTGTGACCATTTCTTTAAAATTTCTGCTATGTTCTGGAATTTTCGAGCCACATTATGACTCATAAACAGTTTGGAGTGAAAGACAGGTTGTAGAAATTCGGTTATCCCCCCTTAGTACAAAATGTGCAGCACCGAAATTATGAATGTCATAGTTAAGTAGCCCTTTGCTTATTTGGAGGGGAAAGGGGATACAGAAATTGCCAATGACTGCAAAAGAGCTTGTGGCTGCCTCTCCTTCAGTCACTCGAGATGGTGGATTGGTGCTCGGTTCTCGTCATACAACAGTTTTTATGTTAGATGTGCGTTCGGGAAAAGTTATTCGACGATTAGAGGCACGAAAAGAATCTTCAGATGATGTTGAAAATAATGCACAGGAGATAGTAACTCAGAATGCCTGGGATGCCCTTAACTGGGACTCTCAAAACCAGGATAACTTAGTTTCTATGGCAGACGCCCTTCTTATCAAGCGCACGGACTATACAATTCGAGCAGTAGAAATGGGTAGTGGGGCAGAACGATGGAATATCTCTGTTGGAGAGCTTGGGACTTTGAATAATCCTATGGCTTCGTCATCGCTCCCTCACCAAGCCAATGCTGCAGGTTTTTTGGGGACACTTAAAGCTGGAAAGGACAACTCTCTCAAGCATTTGGACCCTATTTCAAAAGAGGAAACTTGGCATACTTCATTTCCTGCTGCACCTGTGGCTGTATTTTCGTCCACAGGGGCTCTTTTACAACGACTTTTTCCTGACACGCACCAAAATAATGATGACTTGGTTTATCTCGATCATACAGATGGTCATCCTTATGCTCTTCCAAGAGGCGAAGGTCCTGTCCGTATAGTTGACAAACATGGAAAGGTAACTCGACCAGAGAGCTTCGGCCTTTTACCACTAACTTCTTATACAGGAAATTTGAAGGAAATTGTCACTGGTCGAAAGAAGGGCTATTTGGGGGAGCTTGCCCTTCTTCCAAATGGAAGGATAGGAGCTTCGAAAGTGTATGAGGATCTTGCTTGTGCCGCGCCCAATTCTCTTGACTCAGGAGAAACTGAAATGGAAATAACAGAAAGTCTTAGTTTTGCAGATTCTAGTAGCAGCAACTCTGCCTATTTCTCTCCTCTGTACCAACTTCCTCCTCCACCTGCACCTCCACCATTGCCTCCTCCTTCGCCTCCTCGTGCTTCTATGCTCGTTGCTTTAGTTGCCGCCTTTTGTGGAGCAGGTTTAGTTGCCTTATTATCACTGTTGTTTAAACAGAAACAATCATTTCCTACCTCGACACAAAAGGAAAACGGTGTCACTATTAGCAAACGTAAGAAAGCTCGGAAAGGATCGTCTGCAAGCACTCAAGCTCTCATGGAATTGACCAGTGATTCAGAAAATGGAAATAATAATTTAACAGGCACTCCGGGTAGGTCTAGGGGAGGATTGAAAGGCACAACATTTCAGGAGGAAGGAAAGTCACAGCTGGGTGAATCAGGACACTGGGTGGGACGACTTTTGGTGGGGTCAACTGTGATTGGCTATGGAAGCCATGGGACGTTGGTCTTGGAGGGACAATTAGAGGGACGCCCTGTAGCTGTCAAATGACTTTTAGCACAGTTTTATGAAAAAGCTCGGAAAGAGATATCGGCACTCATTGCTCCTGATGAACATCCAAATGTTGTTCGTTGTTTTGCTATGGAAGAGGATCAAGCTTTCGTATATGTTGCTCTTGAACGCTGCTGTTTAAGTCTCAGTGAACTCATAGTGGCTTGTAGTCCTCATTCAGATTCAGACGGAATCCCGATTGACAATGTTGGGAATGATTCGAAGGATACATTGGAGCAAACAGCAGCAAAATTGAGCCACAATAAAGGAGATCTTGTACTATGGGATGCCAGAGGCTGCCCTTCAGAGATTCTTCTTCAGCTCATGAGGTGAGGAAGGGCATGTCGCAGACTATAGACTCTGTAAATTAAACTGATTGTTTCAATTTTGTCCACTGGAAGAACCAGGTTTAACGTGATAAATGTCTTGATTTTGCTACATTGTTAGGCATTACGAACAAAACGTTGTCATATTGTCTCAGGAGTACTGGGATCTTTTAGCAATGAGCTTCTACGTAAGATTATAGACGTGAACTGTTCTTGCCTCTGGTCTTGGGATGGTACACTGCCCTTCAAAAAAAGAGTAGTGAATTGTTAACGTTAACAGATTTTTACAACTAACTACACTAAATTATGTTTTGCGACGTGCCTTATGATGGATCACTAAATAGAATAGTGTTTTTAACAATAATTTATGATTTTGGCACAAAACACACTCACATACATTAGAGTGATCAACTCTAATAGCAATGGTCATCCTAAAGTGTTTGGGAAATTTGGGGTTTATGTAGGGATATTGTAGCCGGAATGGCTCATGTACACCAACTCGGCATAGTTCATCGTGACTTGAAGCCCCAAAATGTCCTTATTTGTACTGTAAGGGGACCGGGGGGTTCCTCCCTTTTGAGAGCCAAGCTTTCGGATATGGGAATCAGCAAACGGTTAACAGATGGTGCCAGCTCCTTCGATCCACATACATCAGGTGCGTGGGCCATTTTTTTTTCCCTTGAACTAAGTCATGAACTACGATTGGTTACGGATAGTGTGTGATGTCAAATTGACAAGTTTTAAGTCAGAGAGTCTACTAAAAGGGTAAAAAGAAAGGGTGGTAACTTTGATAATCGATTTGGTCGATCTGGTCAATGGTCTCTTGGTCGATTTTTTGCCCGATTTTTTGCCCGATTTTATGCCTGATTCCTTGCCCGAATTTGTGGCTTTTATGCTTGTTTTTATGCCCGGTTTCATATCCGGTTTCTTGTCCGATTTTTGGCCCAATCTCTTGCCCGATTTTATGCTCAATTTCGTGCTCGATTCTGTGCGGAATTTCGTTCCCAATTTCATGTTCGATTTTATATCCGATTTTGTGTCCAGTTTTACGCCTAAACTTTGGCTCGACAGTATGCCCGATTTTTATGCCCGATTTTATGCTAATTTTTTTGACCAATTACTTCCCAAATGCTTGTCCAATTAGTTGCCTGATTTTCTATTCGATTTAATGTCCGATTTTTGCCCAATTTCAAATCCGATGTCGTTCACAAATTCGTGCACAATTTTATATTCAATTTCATGTTCGATTTTACACCCAATTTTTGCCCGATTTTATGTTCGGCTTCGTGATCGATATTACGCCCGATATGATAGGGAGAGTGGCAAAGGGTCTGGGAGACGATCAAATGGGCAAGTTGGTAAAAGGGGTGGAGGGAGGGTTGGTCGAGAATCTGGTAGGGGGGATGGGAAGGTAACTCGAGGCTGGATTAGTAATGGGGGTAGCAAAAGGGGAAATAGCCAGACTGATAAATTTGGCCACCAGTAGCAACTAGTATGGCGAGGTTTGGAAAGGAATCTGGAGAGGAATCTGGCTGGTAGGGTGTTTGACAAGGGGGTAGGTAGAGGTTTGGTAAAAGGAGTCATAGGCGAGAACGTAGCCGATTTGGTTGGTCTAAGAGTCAGTCGGCCAAGTGGTCTTGAAGGTAAGGGATTAAGTAGTGGGTTTGATAGAAGAAACGTTAGAGGGATGGGTGGGCCGAGTTGTAAGGGTGAAGGGACGGGAGGAGAGAGGGGTGTGGGGTGTGGGGTGGAGGGAAAAGAATGAGAAGTGGGTAAAGAGGATGCACGATAATCACATATTCGTTATCATAACCACATAACCATAATCACATAACCATAACCATAATCACATAATCATAATCTTAATCACATAATAATGATAACCATAATTATATAATCATAATCATATCCAAATAATCATAATCACAATCATAATCGTAATCCTAATCCCAATCCTAATACTAATCATAATCTTGTTTCTATCCTAATCCGTATCATAATCCTTATCATAATCACAATCACAATCACAATCACAATCACAATCATAGTCTTAATAGTTGATCATAATCATAATCATAATCATAATCATAATCATAATAATAACAATAGTAACCAAAACGTAATAATAATAATGCGAACACCAACAACAACAACGACAACAATAATAAGACCTTTTTCCCAAGTTACGAGTTTTTTTGGAGCATGCGAGACCTCCAGATCCGCTTCCAATCACGACGAGATCGTATTCAAAGCCGTGGTTCTCTTCGGGCAGCAGATTGTCTGCTGGACGGACAGTTGGAAAAAAAAAGGATGGAAAAAAAATGAAGAAAAAGAAAAAGAAAGAGAAAAAAACAACAAAAAAAACCCTATCGAAAGATGTTTAAATCCATAATTTTACACCGTTTTCAGCTTTTATCTGTTAAAAGGGCAGCAAATGAAGTACCAAAAACATAAGTTATTCAAAACCGCGGTTTTCTTCTGGTGACAGGTAGCCTGGTGAGAGAACAGCTGGGGGGAAATAAATAAAAAAGAGAGTAAAAAAAAAAAGAAAAAAAAAGGAAAAAAATGGAGAAAAACAAAAAGAAGAGAAAAATATAAGTAAAATAAAAGGGAGAGAGAAAAGGAGGGAGGGAGAGAGGGAGGGCGAGGGAGGGGGGGGGGGGGGGAGGGAGAGGCGGAGAGAGGGAGGAAGAGAGAGAGGGGAGAGAGGCGAAGGGGGGGAAGGAAGAGAGAGAATGGGAGAGAGAGGGAGGGAGAGAGAGGGAGTGGGGGAGAGAGGGAGGGGCCTAGAGAGGGAGGAACAGAGGGAGGGAGGAAAGGCAAAAGAGGGGTAGGGAGAGAGACAATGACCGAGAGAGGTGAAGAGGAGGAGTGAGATTGGGAGGAGGAAGAAAGGCAGAAGGGGATAGAGGGAGGCACGGAGAGAGAGGGAGAGAGAGAGAGAAAGAGAGAGAGAGAGAGAGAGAGAGAGAGAGAGAGAGAGAGAGAGAGAGAGAGAGAGGGAACTTCAAAGCAGTGAATACACACTAAATCCGCCTTATATCGCAATTGCTTTCACTGTTTCACAAAATGACAAAATAGGCAAAGAACAAAACCGTTTCGGAACTCCCAGCTCCTTTCAAGCCATCGAATCTTCAGTTTTGTCACTTTCTCCTCCTCTGTATTTCAAAGACACCATCGCTCTCACAGGCGATCTACGGCAGCTGCATAAAATACGGATAGTACAGTTCGTTTGTACGGAATTCGTAAGCGTTCGTTTAGCGCCATTTACGATCGCTTTGGCGCAATGGAGGTTTGGACTTTTTCCCCAACCTCACCCTTGCACTAACTCCAATTATATTCTTCACTCTAAGGTTAGTCCTATCCCTAGTTTTGGTACTAACTACCTTAACCCTAATCTTGACCTTGCACAATTGAACACCGCACTGTGTATCGCTATTAGGGTTAACAATTTTTTGGCCACTTAAAACATCTTTTCTCCGTACACACTTGTCGAATTTTCACATGGGGACCGCCAGTCGGAAGGCGAGAATTTTGGCTTTCAATCGCAACCGTCAGATCCAAAATCCGACAAGTGTGTACGGAGAAAAGATGTTTTAAGTGACGAAAAAAACATCAACACTAGTAGCGATTCACGGTGTACTGTACTTCAAGCCTCATCCCCTAATCTTAAGCTAATCCGGACATTAATCCTAACCCTAATCCATTATTTTTACCCTTGAGTAAATCCTACCTATGTAGATCAAATAAACACAATAAGATAGAGTGACGACGATGACACATTGCCTGATAAAATTATGAGTCTTTTTGCAAAATTTACTTTTGCACACATATCACCTTTTGCTATGCACGGATCTTTCCTCTCCAAATGACATTCATTTTTTTTTTAGCTCGAATTCAGTTTTTCCTCAGGATATAATTGTGCCCTTATACCAAATCCTTACCCAAATCGTTCAAATGCTAAGAGTCGTAATTTTTAAACGTGGAATCTTTGCCCGATTTGGACAACAAAAAAGAAATTTTGCGGAATGCGTGACGATCTTTATTGCATTTCCTTATTCCTTCAACAAAAGAGTTGGAAATGGATCTATTTCATCTAAGAACCTATTAAAAAGGTTCAAAATTGAACCTCAATAACTTCAAAAGTACGGATGGGAAAAATTAAACTGATGTTTGCCAAGTATAAATTTGTAATCTGGTTTTCACAACTGTAAAAAACGCCTTTAGGTTTTGTTTTAACGCCACAGGGCAGGAAAGAGTATAGCAAGGAACAAGGATTTCAGGCTAAACATTGTAAGTTTTTGGGCAAGGTATACGGTTTTTATTGGGATTTTTGTGTAGGATACAAGAATATAGAAATTCGATTTGATGTTTATCCTATGTGGAAGTTTAAATGTAGCAAACACATATGCTCATTTAAAGCAATTAAAATTCTTTTAATTTAATTTATTGTTGTCATTGGTTTACACACATTAACACCGGTTTATGGATATGATAAGCCTGATATGAAATGAAAATTAATTTGGAGGAATTTAAAGCTCAAGTTTTTGTTGGTGGATTTGAGCTACTCCAATACTACTTAATTGCCGCATCACTTCCTTCAACTTCGACAAACCCACAACACAAAGTTGGAGTGGAAAACTGTTGAATAATAAAATGTGCATATTCATAAGTGTTGATATTTCTCACTTTTATACAAGCACACTAGTCGGTTATTAATCCTAAGGTTGCGATGGAAAGGTGAACTTTTTACCTTTGGATCGACTTCTGCAAATGGAATTCAGACAAGCAATTAAGGATAAAAGTTAAATTAAGTGGCGAAAAAAAATTCAAAACCAATAGCTATATATGGTATAATGCGGCGTCTCTTCATGTATGGATGCTCAACTGTGTTTCACTATTTATGCATATTGTAATTAATACCACTAATCCTGTCAAGGTAAGCCTAAAACATAGAGTAGTGTTGACACCACTAATTAAAAGGGTGGACATCTGGCTGTCATGTCACCTAACCTGAAGTAGGATTATTGATTATGCTTCCATATTTATGCCATGAATGCTTTTCTTTTCTTAGCATTGGACATTGGTAAGAGTCATCCATTCTCATACATAACAACACTTCACAATATCATATTCTATAATGTTGGAGGTATAGATGCATTCTTGATGACTAACAGCTGAAAGAATTTCTCAACCAATCAAAGTTAATTTACCTGGAAATCAATGCCACAACATACGACTTTGTAATGCTGATTGTACCAACTCTTCTGAATATACCGTCTCCCCTATCCTTCATTTCCACACACACATCTACTATATCCAACTTCCACCAGCTTGATTTTCAACCCAAAAAAAAAAACCCAGTTTTTTTTTTTTTGCAGTTACTTCAACTTAGTAATACTGTAAGTTGCATGTACATTCGTGTAGGCCGGTCTGACAGAACACGCGATCCTTCTACCTGGGTTAAGGAGGGAAGATGGTATAAGACAACTTCATTCACCAATCACAGGCCAAATGTCACGAGTGGTGAGTTCCCTAGCTTTTTGTTCATGTGAACAAAGTTTTTTAAGTTTTATTTGCAAAGGGTGGTAAGTATTAAGCATCGCTTTATAGTAGGCATCTTTGAGTTGTATAGTGGAAAGTTGAATGGCAGAAATAAACTTCAGGCTTTCTGTTTCAGCGTTTCGAAGTTGAAAAAAATGTCAACGATGACGATGTTAGGAAACATTTTAAAAGTACATCTCAAATGAGAATTGCGCATAACTTGCAACTTTACTTGCCTTTTACAAATGACTGTTAGATAGATATACCAAGAAATTGTAAATTGAGTAGGTTGTCAAAGAAGGAAAGTTGTAGTTTGATTTGGTGTTTTGTCCAATGGGAAGTATTATTCAATTTTTGATACCCTGGTGTAGCTAGATTTGACTTTGAGTTTAGACAAAAAGACATACCAAATTCTCACTCTTGTAGGATCTTGTTCATTGTATGTTGTTTTTGTCAATTTGTTGTGTTTAGATTTGTCAATTTCCACAATTTCATCTGCAACTGCGTCGTCTAACATTTGTAATTTTTGGTTGTGATCAGAGTGCATATCAGCTGTCCGACTCTTTGGCCATTCAAGTACGCCTGCCCAATATTATGTGGAAAAGAAGTATCCCAGAATTTTGCTTTTCTGCTTTTAACATATCTTTTTTTTTTCTCACGGCGAATGTAAGTATATTCAATTGGAGTTATGGTGCTGAGTCAAAGCATTGTGCTTTTGTGGCCTGATGTTGGACAAAGTCTTATCTATGCTTTTGTCTAGGTTTGGAACACTATGGTATATCAAGGCTTGAGTTAGAAGGATGTTTTCTAGCTTTAGATTTTGAACTACATCCTAATATATCGTTGCACACAGTATTAACATGTTAGTGAACAAGCGAAAGGTGCAAGTTGTGCACTTGTTCAATAATAATACAATTTTTTTTTTGTCATCTTAAAAATAACAACTGGATAAGCAACTTGTTTCTTTCTATGTTCTTTAAGGCTAATTTTCAAACAAAGTTTTTGCTTTTTTGGACATGTTCGTTGTTGAACATGTGTAGAAATTAGAAAGCAACAAAGAATAACTTTGAATCCATCGGGGGTTCACATTTATATCAATGGAAGTGAAAGTAAGTTTAGAGCGTAGTAGCAATTTTTTTTTTGGGTCCGCTACACGACTATATTGTCTTGTAAAACAAAAGTATTTGTATCTTCGTGTACGGACACGATAGAATCGATATGAGGGCTGGTGGCGCAGTGGTTTCCGCGTCCACACAAAAAGGTCCTAGGTTTGAGCCGTGGCTGGCTCAATTTTCCTAAGTGTGGGACATACCAAATCTTGGATTCTACGGAATTCCAACATCCAAGTGACAGGTACAGATTTTAAAGTGTAGCTTATGGCATCATTCTAGCTAATAGCGTCATGTGTGCCCTTAGTTTGGGATTTTCTTTGTGTTTTCCATATTCTGTATGGGACTGCAATACGTTCAAATAGTAACCTTTATTCAGCGCCTGCCTCCAATGTCAATGCTACATTTGACAGACGTGTTGAGTTACAATATTTCCTTTTCGATGTGTATCACCACGAGCCACATTTTTACATTTGCAGTTTCTCCCTCTCCCCCTCTCTCACTCTCTCCCACTTCATCATTTACGTAATTACAAAGTTAGGGGTTTAAATAGTAGAGTTTACCTAAAACGTACAAATAGGTTAACTCTATAACCTATATTGCCACATTATCTTTGAGGATTTTTCGCAAATGGTGTAGCTCTTAGTCACTAGTTTACAAGATTATGTGAACATAAATTTGTCACACACCGATTTGACTGCAACACATGGTATGTCAAGAATGCGAGACTTTCTTCACTGGTTGACTTGAATTTTCACGTTTCTTTGTCAGCAAAAATCAGGTATGACTTGCTCCTAATGAAAGGTGGCATCATAAGTGACATTTCTCTCACATTAGCCGCCAATTTGGAAAAACATGAACGCTTTTTACCAATCTTTCCTATGGACCTTCTTCTACTTATGAACGCTTTCATTTGCACTCGTACGAATCAAAGCATGCAAGATACAAAGTCTGCGATAGAGAAACGGAATTGGAATAAAAAATAGATAGAGACAAAAATAGCATGGCACCAAGATTTGTAAACCGACAGTTGCCCTCCAAAAGGCTTGAACTTAATTAAAAGCGATTCTGTGTACAAATATTTTCTGATATTGTGGCAAGTGTCACTTAAAAGCCTGCATTGACTACTTCTGCAATACAGCTACATTAGTAGTCAACACTAATTTCAAACAAGACCACTACACCGTGTATCGCTATTAGTGTTAATGTTATTTTAGCCACTTAAAACATACTTTATCCGTACACACATGTCGGATTGTGGATCTGACGGTTGTGATTGAAAGATAAGATTCTCAACTTCCAATTGGCGGTCTCAAATTTGAAAATCCGACAAGTGTGTACGGAGAAAAGATGTTTTAAGCGGCGAAAAATTGTTAACACTAATAGCGATACACGGTGTACTGTACGGATCTTGATCGCTGATGACCAGTCGTAGTTTTCCCTGTTTGCCAAAGGTCCACAGCTGAAAATCCCGTATACACGTTCATTTTCTCTGTTCAACTATTTTAGTGCGTACTATTTTAGTGCGTTTGTCAGCCATGGCTAGCGCTTCTTACTGACGTGCGACTCGTTATGATTGAATTTTCCCATCACTGTGTCACGTCACGTCCTCCTTTTCCTAATCACTTCCCTTATCTTTCGCAGACGAATTATTTTGTTGTCACATTCCAACAACCTATTCCACTTCATATTCTTAACTCGCCACATTTCTCATCGAATCATGCTATATAGGTGTTGATGGGGAAATTCTATAAATTGAGTCAAAGGTAGGACGTACACTTCCCTTTTTATAACATTCAAAAAAATCCAAAACACACTTTTGAGTCGCCGGGGGAAGTGGAGCAGTTGTATATTTTGTCGGTGTAGACCCTCCAACTTCGTGTACAATCAGGGTGTTTGTGGAGCTTTGCATGTTTGATTGGAAGAACTAACTTTTGGCGGTGCTAATGTAAAATTGTAAGCTTCTCATGTGAAGCAACCTAATTCTGGGGTAAATATCGTCATACAGGGTGTGACATTTATGTACGTGTGGTATGGGGTGTTAATAGCCTTGAAAGGAAACCCAACACACTTGTGGATTTCTTCGTTTCTTTTCGGAGGTCATCTTTTGTACGTTTTTTCTACCCTTTTTCTATCGACATTAAAATTTGGACAATAGGTGTTGTTGTGAACAATTCTGCCTTTCTGGCTTGATAACACAACCGTATCAAACACCATATTTGTTCTTTTTTAAATCAGTGAATAGCAAATTTCCTATTATTCAACTTGTGTCTGTTCATATTTTCATTTTGACTTCAACTTGCAACGCATTTAGGAATGGCACAGAATACAATGATTTAAAAGCCCTACAAAACCCTTCAAAATCTGTGAATAACCCACCTTGGTAACTAAAACTCTTAGCAATCTCACGATGACCTCTGTTGAACTTTGAAACCACGAACTAAACTAAACCACATCTCTTGAACTTTGAAACCCCGCACTGAACTAGAACCACATCTCTTAAACTATGAAACCCCGCACTAAACGAAAACCACATCTCTTGAACTTTGAAACCACGCACAAAACAAGAACCACATCTCTTGAACTTTGAAACCCCGCACTAATATAAAACCACATCTCTTGAACGTTGAAACTGTTGAGATTTTGAAAAAGTGGCCATAGGATCGATCAATTATAAGACAAGAAGCTAATGAAAACAATTTCTCTATATGAGAAGACAAGCTTTATTACAGAACAAGGAAGAAAATAGATTAATTATGCACACAGCAAAATATAAGCACTTAGTGCCAATATAGTAGTAGGGAAGAATTGGAGAGAATCATTCAAGAGATTGATGATTAATTTTCAATGTCCAGCATGAGTACATTTTATCTATGTGATTGACGTAGGTACTACGCTACTTGCGTTCCACGTAAAGGAATAGAATCCTAACTTGTGACCTACGTAATCAAATCAACGACCACAATTTACTAGGTGACATTCACTCAAAATTTGCGACGACTTAACTTGCCGTACAGTACAAGTAGACGACTATGTTTCATCAAAACTTGATGTCTACGCAAAGTATGTTTGACGTCTAACCAAATTTAACTTGACGTCCACGCAAATGTATCTTCACGCCTAATCAACCGTATAGGACTCCGGTTGCTTCTTTCTCACGTCACGTTGACTAGTTTTGACTTTCTGGTCCTTAGGAGAAAATGGACGCAGAAATCTTAACACCCCCTCTCTGAGTCATTTTCTGCTCACCATCAACTGCCCTCACTAAATTGGACCAACTCCCGTGAGCTGATTACAAACAACTACTTTATCTCGAGGAACTGCCTTAGTCAAGTGATTTGCTGCTTGTTCTGCTGCTTGTTGAGCTGAACTAACAAACTCAAACTTAAAAAAAAAAATCAACTTTTTCTCTCACAAAATGTGTCTGAATATCTATGTGTTTTGTCCTTGCATGGTAAACTAGATTTTTCATCAAACCAATGCTACTTTGATTATCTGTGAGAATCAAAGTTTCCTGTGTGGGTTCAAACCCTATCTCAGAGTAAAAGTTGCGAAGCCAAATGGCTTTTTTTGCTGCTTGAGTTGCCGCCACGTATTTCGCCTCCGTGCTAGATAACCCCACATAAGATTTTCATTTCGAACTCCAATTGATAAGTCCTCCTGAACACGTGAAATTCCTCCAGAACACGGGTTGCCTCATCTGTTTTTTTTCAAACTCTGATTTAGGACCTATTTCTTTCATAAGCTTTTGACTCGGGTCTAAAGGTGTTGATACACGAATACATTCTTCTATGACAAAGCGTTTTAATACTACTTTTGCATATTTCGGTTGATTCATGGAGACTGTATAAGCATCATTTTTGATTTTTATACCAAGAAGGTAACTTAACTCTCCAAGGTTAGTCATCTCAAATTTGTTGTTCAAGAACTGTTTGACCTTTTTCAATCTCTGCTTACAGATAACCAAACACACTGATGTCATCGACATAAACTGAGACAATCACTAAATTTTTGTCTTCCCCAATAGTATAAACTGCTTTATCTGTATGACATCTCTCAAAGCCCTCTTTTCTCATTTCGATGTCAAGTTTCATGTTCCAACACCTAGGACTTTGTTTTAGACCATATATGGATTTGTGTAGTTTACACACTATGTGTTCTTTTCTTGGTTCTATCATGCCCTCTGGTTGCTCTATGTAGACCTCTTCCTCTAAGTCCCTATTAAAGAATGCAGTTTTGATATCTAGCTAATGCATCTGCATACCTTCTGCTGCCCCTAAGACGGCTATTAAACTTCTAAGACTATTAAATTTGACTATTGGTGAGAAAGTCTCAAGGTAATCAACCCCCTCTTCTTAGGAATACCCTTTAGTTACTAACCTCGCTTTCTATCTTTCCGCTGACCCATTTGACTTCCTCTTAATCTTAAAGACCCATATACACCCCACATTGTTTTTCTCTATTGGGCGTTCTACTAAGGTCCAAGTTTTGATTTTGATCAGTGAGTCATATTATAATTCTATTGCCTCTTTCCATTTCTGAGAATTAGAACTCTCCAAAGCTATATGAAAGGTTTGCGGTTCCCCCTCTGCCGCCATAAAACAATAAGCTAAACCCACATCTCCTGTTTCTTCAATGGGCCGTTTTGGTTTAGCACGTATCTGATTAAAAACTCTTTGAGGAGTTACCTTCAATTTCGATTGTTGAATCGGATTCAGAGAGGTCGTAACTTGCGAAGGTTGTGGTGCTGGTAACTTCTCCACTGGTAAAGATTGAAAGGTTGATGTTCCTCCAAGGATGACGGAAGTCTGAACTGGAATGGAAATTAGCATGGATGACGAAGGCTCCACTTTATGTTCTCTGCTTGTAGTACCCGGTGTTTATGGAGAGCCACTTTCAAATTCTTCTTGATTGTTTAAAAAAACAGTGACAGTCTATGGTTCTTCATACCAAGGGTCAAAACTACCCGTCACATCTAAACTACAATCCTTCCCTCCATCTACAGTCACATCTAGACTAACATGAACTTTTCATGTAACTTGGTCATAAATTATGTAAGCTTTTCTATTTATGTCATAACCTACAAAGGCAACATCTAGACTAACATGAACTTTTCATGTAACTTGGTCATAAATTCTGTGAGCTTTTCTATTTATGTCATAACCTACAAAGGCACCAGTCCAACTCTTCTTGTCAAATTTCTTTCTATTCTGTGTTGGGATGTGAACAAAGGTTTTGCTTCTAAAAACTCTAAAATATTTAACATTTGGTTTAAATCCCGATCAAGCTTCTTCAGGTGTTATATCTTTCAGAGAAGTACTTAGAGAACGATTTTTCAAATAAACAGCTGTAATGATAGCTTCAGCCCATAGGTTTTGATTTAGTTTTACATTAAGTACTAATCAACGTGCAATTTCAACCAAAGTTCAGTTAAGTCTTTCTGATAATCCGTTTTACTGCGGACTATAAGCTTTTGTGAATGCGGACTATAAGTTCCTGCGGACTATAAGCTATTGTGCATTCTTACTGTAATTTTCCTTAAAAGCATTGGAGATGTATTCCCCCCTATTATCTGAACTTGAAATCTGGATCCGTTCGACTACCTAGTTTTCTACCATGGTTTTAAACTCTCTGAATTTCTCAAGGGCTTCACTCTTAGATTTAATGAAACCTATACTTTTCTAGTGCATTTATCCGTAAATGTGATGAAAAATCTAGAACCTCCAAGACTTAGAGGGTGAGGACCGCTCAAGTGAGAATGAATAAGCTCCAGCTTCCTTCTATATTTGGGTTCATCATCTTTATGAAAAAGAAGCCTTCTTTGCTTACCTTGAGCACATCGTTCACACACCTTAAGGTTGTCTTTGGCATTGAGGTCCTCAAGTCCTCGGACCATCTTCTTTTTGATGAGTCGTTTAAGATTCTGCTCTTCTAGATGACCAAATCGCTGATGCCATAGCTCCAAAGTCTGTGCTTTTTTGGTAAGATTCATCTATGCATCTTCATCATCCAAACGTAGAGCAAAAAGTTTCCCTTCCGGATATCCAAGAGCGATTAGCTTTCCCTCACTTTTGATTTCACACCGTTCACTTTTCTTTTTCTCAAATTTGACTTTTAGTCCACTCTTCACAGCATGCATAACACTGAAAAGGTTATGCTTTTAACCTGCTAAGTATAAAACTTCTTTTAGATGCCCTTCATGACTACCAGTATCACAGTACAACTGTAACTTAACCTCGCCTATTAAACTCGTCTCTATAATCTTATCATCTGCCAGTACAATTCGTCGAGGATTCTGTAATGTTGTGATAGAAGAAAAAATGGACTTGTCATTACACATATGATGAGATGCTCCAAAATCTATAATCCATTTACTTTTCTAAGCATTTGACTGTGTGAGAAAAAACTTAGTCTCATCCTGAATGGTCATGGCAAATGATGGTTCGTTCTCTCTGTTTTTGTCTTTATTACGACAAACTGTAGACTTATGACCTGGTTTTCCACAACTGTAACAAACAATCTTTTTCCTGAAGTTTTCAGTTTCTTTCTTTTTGAATCTACACTCAGCAGTCTGATGATTAGTTTTCCCACATATAGCACAAGCAGTTACTGACTCAGTACGTTTTACTGACTGTTTGCCTTTGGCATAAAGAGCTGAATCTGATTCTTTTTCCTCCTTTCTTTTAATTTATACTTCTTCTTGAACAAAATGTTGACATACAGCATCAAAGTCTAGAGTAGGTTGACTTTTCAAAGCCGTGATCATCATAGCATACTGTGATGGTAATGACCTAAACAGTGTAAGGATCAAATCATCATCATTCAGTTTTGTGCCGACAGCGGCTAATTGTAATTTAAGCTCTTTCTGTCTATTTATATGTGTTTCCATAGTATCTGCACTCTCCATACTAAAGTCCACCAATTTGTTTTTTAATTGCATTATGTTTGACGGATTAGTCCGCTCATGTATAGTCCTTAATTTATCCCACATAGCCTTAGGTTTTTCTAACTCAACTATGTGTAAAAGTTGACTGTCTTCCACTTCTAGAAAACTTAATGTCGCTGCCTCTTCTTCCCTTCTATCATATCCTGCTGCCGCTAGAGCTTCAGTAGGTTTCAATTCAGTGCCTGCTAGAATACCCCAGTAATTCTTAAATTTTAGAATTCTGGTCATCTTAGCTTTCCATAGTAAATAATTACTACCATTAAATTTTTGGATGTTTGTAATTTTACCTATAGCTTCGATACCATGTTGAGATTCTAAAGAATTGGCCATAGGATCGATCACTTACAAGACAGGAAGCTAAGGAAAATAATTCTCTATATGAGAAAGCAAGGCTTAATTACTGAACAAGAAAGAAGAGATTAATTCCACGACAAAATAAACACTTAGTGCAAAACTAGCAGCAGGGAAAAATTGGAGAGAATCACTCGATTGATGATTGATGATTAATTTTAAATGTGAGCATGAGTACATGTTTATATATGTGAATGACGTAAGTCCTACGCTACTTGACTTTCACGTAAAGAAGTACAATCATAACTTGTGACCTACGTAATCAAATCAATGGTCACAATTTATTACGTGACATTCACTCAAAATCTGCGACACTTAAACTTGCCCTACAATACACATAAACGGCTACGTTTCATCAAAACTTGACGTCTACGCAAATGTACCGTGACGTCTACCAAATCATACTTCACGTCTACAAACATGTAATTTACTGTACCGCATCTATTCAACCGTACATATAACTAACAGGACTCCGGTTGATTCATTCTCACGTCACGTTAACTTCTCTTTCACGTAACTTTGACTTACTTTGACTTCTGGTCCTTCGCAGGAAATGGACACAGAATTCTAACACCCCCTCTCTGATTCATTTTCTGCTGACTATCAATTTTCCACACTAAATAGGACCAACACAAGTGAGATGATTACAAAATCAAATTTTAAACTTTTCTTTCCAATTTGTTCTCTCCAACCGACGGGTCTTCTTGAACACATGAAAAATCCAACTGGTAGTGCTCCTCTTTGTGTCGAGGTCGCCGTCTTCATGACATCTCTCAAAAGCCTCTTTTCTCATTTTGGTGTCAAGTTTGATTTTCCAACACTTAGGACTTTGTTTTAGACCGTATATAGATTTGTGTAGTTTACACACCATGTGTTCTTTTCTTGGTTCTATCATGCCCTCTGGTTGTTCCATGTAAACTTCTTCCTCTAAATCCCCATTTAGGAATGCATTTTTGATATCTAATTGATGCATTTGCATTCCCTCTGCTGCCCCTAAGGCTATTAAAATTCTGAGACTATTAAACTTCACTACTGGTGAGAAAGTCTCAGTATAATCAACCCCCTCTTCTTGTGAATACCCCTTAGCTACCAACCTCGTTTTATATCTTTCCACTGACCCATCTGATTTCCTCTTAATCTTAAAGACCCATTTACACCCCACAATGTTTTTCTCTATTGGGCATTCTACTAAGGTCCAAGTTTTGTTTTTGATCAATGAGTCATATTCTAATTCTATTGCGTTTTTCCATTATGAGAATTAGAACCCTCCAAAGCTTCATGAAAAGTTTGCGGTTCCCCCTCTGCCGCCATAAAACAATAAGCTAAACCCACATCTTCCGTTTCTTCAATAAGCCGTTTTGGTTTAGCACGTATTCGATTAGATACTCTTTGAGGGGTTACCTTCAATCTCGATTGTTGAATCGGATTTGGAGAGGTTGTAATTTGCGAAGGTTGTGATGCCAGTAACTTCTCCACTTGTAAAGGTTGAAAGGTTGATGTTCCACCGGGGATGACGGAAGTGTGAGCTGGAATGGAAATCGGCGTCGATGACGAAGGCTCCACTTCATCTTCTCTGCTTGGAGTACCTGGTGTTTGTGGAGGCTCGCTTTCCAATACTTCTTCATTGTTAAAGGGAACAATGACAGTCTCTGGTTCTTCGTACCAAGGGTCAAAACTATATGTCACATAACATTCTTTCCTTTCATCTATAGTCACATCTCGGCTAACATTAACTTTATTTGTAACACGGTCATAAATTTTGTAAGCTTTTCTATTTATGTCATAACCTACAAAGACACCAGTCCAACTCTTTTTGTCAAATTTCTTTGTAGTCTGTGCTGGGATGTGAGCAATGGTTTTGCTTCCAAAAACTCTAAAATGTTTAACATTTGGTTTAAAGCCTGACCAACCTTCTTCAGGTGTAATATCTTTCAAAGAAGTACTAGGAGAACGATTTTTCAGATAAACTGCAGTAAGGATAGCTTCAGCCCATAGGTTTTGACTTAGTTTTGCACTATGTACTAAACAACGTGCAATTTCAACCAAAGTTCGGTTAAGTCTTTCTGATACTATGTTTTGTTGCGGACTATAAGCTACTGTGAAATCTTGTTGTATCCCCCAAATTTTGCAGTTTTCTTTAAAAGCATTGGAGGTATATTCTCCCCCATTATCCGACCTTAAAATTTGGATTCGTTCTCCTGCCTGGTTTTCTACCATGGTTTTAAACTCTCGGAATTTCTCAAGGGCTTCACTCTTAGATTTCATAAAATACACCCATACTTTTCTAGTGCAGTCATCCGTAAACGTGATGAAATATCTAGAACCTCCGAGACTTAAGGGGTGAGGACCGCTCAAATCAGAATGAATAAGCTCCATTTTCTTTCTATGTTTAGGTTCATCAACTTTGTGAAAAGGAAGCCTTCTTTGCTTACCTCGAGCGCATCCTTCACACACCTTAAGGTTGTCTTTGGCGTTGACGTCCTCAAGTACTCGGACCATCATCTTTTCGATGAGTCGTTTAAGATTTTGCTCTCCCAGATGACCAAATCGTTGATGCCATAGCTCTAAAGTCTGCGCTTCTTTGCTGAAATTCATTTGTGCATCTTCATCATCCAAGCGTAGAATAAAAAGATTCCCTTCCGGATATCCAAGAGCGATTAGCTTCCCCTCACTTTTGATTTCACACCGTTCACTTTTCTTTTTCTCAAATTTGACTTTTAGTCCACTCTTCACAGCATGCATAACACTGAAAAGGTTATGCTTTAAACCTGGTAAGTATTATGAATGGTCCAAATTTCGTATTGGAAAAGTCACAATACGTA
>JBBHKE010000044.1:206472-240252 GCA_037447655.1 Zygnema cylindricum | reverse complement strand
GCAGTCTGATGATTGGTTTTCCCACATATAGCACAAGCAGTTACTAACTCAGTGCGTTTTACTGACTGTTTGCCTTTGGCATAAAGAGCTGCATCTGACTCTTTTTCCTCTTTTCTTTTAATTTCAACTTCTTCCTGAATGAAATGCTAACATACTGCATCAAAGTCTACAGTAGGTTGACTTTTCAAAGCCGTGATCATCATAGCATACAGTGATGGTAATGACCTAAAAAGTGTAAGGATCAAATCATCATCATTCAGTTTTGTGCCGACTGCGGCTAACTGTAATTTAAGCTCTTTTAGTCAATTTTTATGAGTTTCCATAGTATCTCCATTCTCCATACTAAACTCCAGCAATTTGGTTTTTAATTGCATTATGTTGGACGGATTAGTACGCTCATGTACAGACCTTAATTTATCCCACATAGCCTTAGGTTTTTCTAACTAAACTATGTGTAAAAGTTGACTGTCTTCCAGTGCTAGAAAAATTAACGTCGTTGCCTCTTCTTCCCTTCTATCATATCCTGCTGCCATTAAAGCTTCAGTAGGTTTCAGTTCAGTGCCTTCTACAATACCCCAGTAATTCTTATATTATAGAATACGGGTCATCTTAGCTTTCCATAGTAAATAATTACTACCATTAAATTTTTGGATGTCTGTAATTCTACCTAAAGCTCTGATACCATGTTGAGATTCTGAAGAAGTGGCCATAGGATCGATCAATTACAAGACAGGGAGCTAAGGAAAACAATTCTCTATATGAGAAAGCAAGGTTTAATTATTGAACAAGAAAAGAAGATAGATTAATTCCACGACAAAATAAGCACTCAATGCAAAACTAGCAGCAGGGAAAAATTGGAGAGAATCATTCGATTGATGATTGGTGATTAATTTTCAATGTGTGCATGAGTACATTTTTATGTGCCTAGATGACGTAGGTGCTACGCTACTTGTCTTTCACGTAAAGAAGTACAATTTTAACTTGTGACCTACGTAAACAAATCAACGGTCACTATTCACTACGTGAAACATACTCAAAATCTGCGACAACTTAACTTGCCGTACAATTCAAGTAGACCATTACGTTTTACCAAAAACTTGATGTCTACGCAAAGTACCGTGACGTCTACAAGACTTACGTTTCACAAATTCTTGACGTCTACGCAGATGAACCTTCACGTCTACATACATGTACTTTACTGTACCGCATCTATTCAACCGTGCATACACCTAACAAGACTCCGTTTGATTCATTTTCACGTCACATTGACTTCTTTTCACGTAACTTCTAACTTTGACTAAGTTTGACTTTCTGGTCCTTAGCTGAAAATGAACGCAGAAATCTTAACAATGCTTGTCTTACCTTGTTGTCTTTTAGTGCAGAGTAGCGAGTATATATGCAGTAGTGTACATGTGCAGAGTATTGAATCTTACATGATTGAATCATAGAGGATTAATCTTGGAGTAAGAGATTATTTAAAGAGAAGAGAGAAGAGAGATGATGTAAAGAGACTTTGGCCAATAACACTTATAAATCTTTTTGCCTGAATATTCCTCTTGTCTTTTATGAGCTTCCACTGTGTAATGATTTATGTTTTGTGAATTATTTCGAGTGAATGTCTTTTGATTTAAGATCCTACAATTGGTATCGGAGCTAGTGCTTCGGAGTTAAAGAGGGAGCGCATGGGGAGGAAGAAGAATAGAAATACTCCTTCCCCCATGTCGACTTCGGAGAGAGCAAGAGAGTTCAGTTTTTTGGGTTCTCAATTTGAGGAGACCCGGAATACAGAGAGAAAATTTGAGGAAATGTTTGACATACTTATGAGATATGTAGATTCTCGTTTTCAAACTCAACCGAGTGAGAGCAAAGAAAACACTTCCTTTCCGGCTACCGATCCATTCATTGGAGGAGCTAATGAAAATGAGAGAAAAGAGAGGATTAGGAAAAGAAAGTCAAAGTTAGAAGAAGAAGAGTCCGAGTTTGATGAAGGATTGGAAAACGAAGAAAATTATAATATGTCGGGGAAATCCGTGGCCTTTAATGGCACCAATTATGCCGTTTGGAAGAAGTTTATGTCAGGTCAACTTATTCTCAAGAAGCTTTGGAGGATTGTCAATGGAGAAGAGAAAATGCTACTCGAGAGTAACGCATGTGCTCAATGGAGGTTGAAGGATATTGTGGCAACGACCGGTTTGATAAAAAATTGCACTTCTTCCGTGCTTGATCATTTCCTTGCTCACGACACGGCCCATGAGTGTTGGCAAGCACTTAAGGAGCAATATGAGAAAGGCGTTGAGAACAAGGGTCAATATGTTTATACGGACTTTATGAATTTTAAAATCAAACCAAATGAATTGATGGATGATGTCGTGAAGCGCTTCAATATTATACTCGAGCAATTACTCAACAATGGCCAAGTTATCTTGGATGCGGACAAGTTGAGCGTGTTTCTTAACGCTTTACAGGATAAGCTTTCGCATTAAAGCTATTTTACGAGCAAAGGCGGATAACACTTTTAGATTCACCGTCAATTTTATCAAAATGTCGGAGGGAACTCCATCGGCTTTTTCAAGTGGAGGAGGAGGAGTTCTCAACTCTACTACTCCCTAAACCTCGGATCTTAACTATGCAGGTGGTTGAGGAGGTGGTAGAGGAGGTGGTGCGAGAGGTGGTGGTGGCGGCCAAGGCAACAAGAGGGATCAAGGTCGTCCACCGAAGGTCCCTTCAGATCTTTCCAATGTGACATGCTACCGGTGTAACCGGCTTGGACATTTGTCTTCATCTTGTCCGGATAAGGACAAGCAATGTCATTTTTGCGGTAAGTGGGGGCATACGATCCCTCAATGTTATGCAAAGAGTGGAGATTCCGGAAGTTGAAGAGGAGGTAGACGAGGTGATAGAGGCGCGCGAGGTGGCGGCCGAGGAGGAGGCCGTGGTGGAGGTCGTGGTTACGCTAATGCAAATTACTTTGACATGGTAATGAAACCGGTGACAAGTTTCCGGTTCTTAATCTTACCCTTGATTCGGTAAGTAGTGGAGGAAATTTGGAGAAAGAGTGGATTACTGATACGGGGGCATCTCACCATGTTTGCACGGATGCCACCTTGTTTGATGACATGAGGGAACTTACGGTTCCAAAGTTTATTACAGTTGCAAGCGGCCATATCATTTCGGTTGGTATGGTTTGCACGGTTCGGCTTGATCTTCTTTCATGGGATAATGATGGGAAAGAGAGATCGACGGAGAATCGTCTACAAAATACTCTTTATATTATGGACGGTTTGGTTTGTTTGTTAAGCGTTCCACAAATACAAAAGAGTGGTGAAAGCTTACTTGCGAGAGGTGATCAATCTATTGAGATTTGGAATGAGAATAAGAATGTAATTGGAGAAGGAGTCTTAACGGATGCAAATCATAGTCGGCTCTTATGGAGGAAGCCGAAATCTTAAGTTCCCACTGAGGGAATTTCATATCAAATTTCGGAGTTGAAAGGTGATCTTACCTTATGGCATCATCGGATGTGTCAACCATCCGAGATAAGTTTGAAGAAGATGATTCGTCATTCTTCGATGAGGGGTTTGGACCTTGCATCCGGTGAGAAGGTGAACGAATGCGGAGGATGTAGTAAATGACGTCAAATTCAGAAATCCCATCCGAATAAGTTCTGTTGAGCGCCGTAATATATATTATTTAGTTAGCGTGTGATTTGTGTGGCGTGGTGTGATTAGTCAGTTACAGTTTGGTTTTCTCTGTTTAGTGTGTACGATAGACTTTTGTATTGTACGGCAGTATGTTTGTTTCGTACAGTATTGCGTACTTTATGTAGTTTCATAAGTACTACTGTTTGATTGGTGCGTCAGTGTACTTTCGACGCCGCGTACAATTTGTAGTTCTTGTTGTTTTCGTTAGAGAGAGTATTTAGGACTTAGTCGTTTGGGGGAAAATTTAATCTTTTTGTAAGGGGAAAACTTCCGGTGAAAGATTGTTGTCTTTTGCTGGAGTGTCGCGCGTATATTATGCTATCTGAATAGATCCGCGAAAGGAGAAGGAGGGAAGGCGAAGGGAAGCGTCAGGGAGAGGGAGAAGGAAGGATGGTGAGAGGGAGTGAGCATCGAGGCGGAAATTCAAGATCGGGACACGGAAGAGGAAAAGGGAGTGGTATCCTCATTGTCATGTGATATCTGGCTAAAATTGAAGTTTTTTCCACAGGTAATATATGATAGCGTTCCGCTAAACATAGAACATATGAAATAATTAACAGATGATTTTGCCCACCTCATGAACTGTTGAGAAACTCTCAAGACATTTAAAAGCCGTTTCAATAGAAAGGATGTATCCATTATGAAAAGTCTTTGACGCGAAATTTGCTCCTCTTTGGAAACCGAAGCCCGGTTGCTTCATCCTTTCAAGCACCCTAAATATCATGACTGTGATTGGTTACGAACCAAGTACTCAAGATTTTCTAACCGAGTAACCAAGATTTTGTAACCGAGATTTTTGTGTCTGGAGGAAGCCTTGAATATTGGCTGAGAGGATCTCTAGGCAAAGAATTGGCATAAGGAAAAAAGTGTGAATTTCGTATGAAATAGCGTTGGCGGTATTGTTTATGTGTTCAGTTCCGGGATTTTGCATTTCTGACTTAAATCAAAAACATGTTTTTCTTGATAAAGAAAAAAACAGTAGAATCCGCTATATGGATTTTGCTGAGTTTCAAGTTGAGTTTGAAGCGACCATTCCTTTTCCTGGAAGAGAAGGGTTACATAGACCCAAACATCTTAAAAAATCAAAAGTTTGGGAAGATTTCAAGCATATACACTCAAGAACTATTCTCATGAAAACTTGGACAATAGTGAAAACCATAATTCTAGTTGGTATTGTCAACGAGGTAAAGTTCAATTATATTTTATAATTTTTCTGGCACATTTCGATAAAAAGGATAACGAAACACTTGAAAAGTTTCTGTTTTCCCGCGATGACTTTTGTGCTTCTTTCCGTAGATCTCAACCCAGTAAACGGGCCCTCTTTAAAATAAGAATTACTACCTGCTTTAAAAAATCCGTATGAATACTATAAAAAAAGTCAAACTGTTGAAGTTGAACAAAGAGAGAGCGAGGTGGATGAAGTAACAGAAAAAAACCTCTACTATCTCATGGAAAAGAATAAATCATTTTTTATTTACTCGTGTAAAACGGCTTGTGAAGCCCACAGAGGTGTTAAGATTCCTAGAATCGGGGACAAGAGGTATTAAGAATCCTTGAATCGGGACTGGAGTGGACTATTCCAGAAATGGGGTTGTTGAGCTGACCAAGTTTAGAACCTGGGACGTTTCGCTGCGGATGTGAATGTACTAACCAATGTGCCACCAAATGAGATGTTACGCTGGTGGGTCCAATTTTATATAACTTTTAGTGTGGATTTTACCACAATACCTATGAATGTACTAACCACTGTACTACCAAATCAGATGTTACGCTAGTGGGTCCAATTTTATATAGCTTTTAGTGTGGATTTTTCCACAATTCCGGGTTCTGAGCGGTACACTTTTCGTACGTCAATAAGAGGGTGTCAAATAAGCGTACAAAAGAGAAGAAAAGTTACCAAAGGCTTTTCTGAGATTTATGATGTCAGCGCATTGAAGCAAGCGTTGGAAATAGAAGACTCGGCAATTAAATCAGGAAATAAAATGGATGACAAGTTAAGCGAACTCATATCAAATTTTCGAAGCATTAAAGAAAAAAGAAATATCGTGGCCAGTGAAATACTCTCGATGCTGAAGAGCGACTTTCACGTACAAATTTTTAACAGTGCATCATTTATCTTTTGGTGTACAATTTTGCCACTGTACTTTTTTGTACGGCTACTAAAGTTCAAAATTTTGCTCGAATTCTGATGTTACTACACCGCGCATCGTTATTAGTGTCAAAGTTTAAATAGTGTGGAAGTAAATATACCGTCATTGACGCTAATTAAGATTTTTTTTTTTTTTTTTAAAAGGTGTATTCTAATTTCGGCGTTTATGCTAATTTGGGAACAGCAAAAATGGAATATTAGTTGTACGATTATATACATTAATATATGTATCCGTACGAAATATTAAAAATCGTACGCCGTCGTGAAATTTAAATATTCGTACATGTAAGACTAGTTTACGTGTCAGAATAATCCCGTTTTTTTAGCGCACGATCCTATGCGTGCGCGTCTGATTTAACTCATTTTTTGTAAAATTTTCACTTGAAAAAGTACATTTATGTACGGTCTGACATAGACCGTATACCACACTATTTAGATATTATTGTAATTCGTCCTTTACGCTATTTTGTACGGTACCTTATTTAACGTCAAAGAAAAATTAAAATCATGTATCCTATTTGAGGAAAAAAATCAAAATTTTAAGAACCCAAATTAGTGTCGATGACACTAATAACGATGCGCGGTGTACTGGCTTAATTGTTATATTCAATGTTGAAATCGGCCGTCGCGGTCTTTCGCGCGGCCGGCTAGTTTGTCTTTAAGTCAAGCGTGTGGTCTTGTTTGGCTTTTGTCGTTTTAGTAGATTCCTGGTCTCGCGCTGATTCGGTTTTGCGACGACCAGGTTCAGTTGTCGTTTGGTGTCATTATGTCTTGTAGGTTGTTTCGTAGTTCCCTGGTCTCGCGGAGATTCTGTTTTTCGACGACCAGGTTTTTCAGTTTTTGTAGTGTTTGGCGTGTACGTTTTGTTTGGTTTGTAGCCCTTTTGCGTACGGTAGTTTAGTACTTTAGTACTTTGTAGTTTCGCGTATAGACGCGATACAATTGGCAGGCGCTCAGTGCGCATTTTATGTTTGGTTTGGTTTTAGTTTGAAGTTGTGACGCTACGGTTGGTAGTACTATATACTGCAGCTTAGAGGGAGTGGGGAACTTAATCTTTATGGGAGAAAATGTCTATGAAATATATTGGCTTTTATGGACAGCTCTCTCTCGTGTGAATTTTATGTGAATTTTATGAATGCTTCCGCTGTAGTTTTGCACTCTGATTTTTGTGTAAGATCCTTTCAAGTGGTATCGGAGCTTGTGTGCTCCATTGAGGTGTAGAAGGGTGGCAAGTTTGGCCGCCATGGGGAGAAAGAAGAAAAATACCCCTTCTCTTATGATGCCTTCTTCTTCTACAATGATTCCTCGACCTCCGGATCCAACCGAATCCGAATCATCATCGGATCCGGAAGTAGAAACTCCATTTTCTTTCACCGGCAAAACTGTTGAGGAAGCCATCCCGGTCGATCCGTTCAGACAAAAGAAGGAGAATGAGGGGAAAAAGAAGGAGGAAGATGACGCGATGGAAGATCGTCTTCAAAAACTGATGGATGGTCTTTTCCGATATGTTGATCAATGGATCTCAGAGACGAACTGTGTTTCGAGACCCCCATTTTTCGGAGATCCTATTCCGACACAAAGCGTCGTTGATACGGAAGTAGATGAGGAGGAGATGAGGACGAATTATCAATCGTGGAAGAAATATATCAAAGGCCAATTTAAATTAAAACGCCTTTGGAAGGTGGTAAAAGGGGTGGACAAGATGCCTACCTCGGATCGGAGAGCTTATCAGGTGTGGACAAAGAAAAATATTTCCGCCGTCGGCGGTTTATTCCAATCATGTAGCACTTCTATTCACAATTTATTTCTTACCTGAAGATTCACCCATAATTGTTGGGTGGCCCTTGAAAATCATTTTGAGAAGAGTCTTCAAAACAAGGGGCAACATATTTATACCTATTATACATCTTTCAAAGTGAAACCAAATGAATCGATGGATGAGGCCGCAAAGAGATTTAATATTATTATCGAGCAACTCGCAAATATGGGGAAATTTATTGAAGAGAATGATAAGGCATCAGTCTTCACCCATGCCTTACTGGAGAAAATGATACACTTACGGGACATTCTCTTATCCAGGGATTCAACACCTTGGATTCGATCATTACATTTCTTAAATCGACCGAGGCGAATCGCCTGAGCTCATCGAAGAGAACCCAACCGGCCCGATCCCTCAATGCGACAACACCGGAAACGCCCGTTCTAAATTATTTTCGGAGAAGAGGAGGAAGAAGAGGGGGAAATCTGAGAGGAAGAGGGGGAAATCTGAGAGGAAGAGGGGGAAGAGTACACGAAAGGGCCGGGAGATCTCCTTCCCAGCCCGAATATTCAGATATAACCAATATTGCTTGCTTTAAGTTCTAAAACTTGGTCACATGGTGACTTCTTACCTGGATAAGGAGCGTCAATGCCATTTTTGCGGGAAATGGGGCCATATTAGCCCCAAATGTTATTCAAAGGCTGAAAATGGAGGAGCGGGCAGTAGAGGAAACGGCGACGGTCAATACGGCGGACGCGGTGCGGGTCGTGTTAGCGGCCACGGTGGTCGTGGAGGCCGCCATGGAAGAGAAGGACACTTTATGGGTGACGATTACTTTGAGGGAGGCGACGAAGCGCAAATATTTTCCGCCCTTAACCTGTCGCTTGATCTTTTGGCATGTTTTATGTTACACGAAAAAGAGTGGATTATTGACTCTGGAGCGTCACATCATGTTTGTACTGACGCTTCACTCTTTGACGATTTTCGCGAACTCACGGTACCAAAACCAATTACTGTCGCAAGTGGACAAGTTAGTTCGATAATTACCGTGGGTATTGTACGGTTAGATTTACCAAGTTTGGACTCACGTGGGGTATAAAAAGTTACGCAAACTCAGTTAACTAATGTTTTGCACTTACCTGAAGGTTCAGTGAACCTTCGCAGTGTACCGCAGATTTAACGAGCGGGCGGCACCATACTTGCGTACGGAGATTCCACAATAAAAATTGTACGATTTGATGGTGTACAAATAGGTGAAGGAGAGGTCACAGATTTTATCCATAGTCGCTTAATATGGCGTCGGCCGAAATCCCACCCAAATTTTGGTGGCATTATTTCACAAATTTCCGATTTGAAAGGCGATTTAACTTTGTGGCACAACCGCATGTGTCACACATCCGAGGGGAGTTTGCGACGCATGATTAAAAATGGAAGTGTAAGGGGTTTGGACTTGGCGTCGGGGGAGAAAATTAACGGGTGCGAGAGATGTAGTAAGGGGAGACAAATCCGAAAGCCACATCCGGCTAAGGATCCATCGCATAGATCTAAACATCTGCTTGATCTAATGCATATTGATTTATGTGGAGATGTGAAATCGGAGACGATTGTTGGAAACAAATATATTATGGTGGCGGTGGACGACTTCTCTCGCTTCATACGGATAATATTACTAAAACACAAATCCGAAGCAATTTTACGTTTTCAAGAGTGACATGTGATAGTCGAAAGGCAATGTGAGAGAAAGTTAAAATCTATTAGATTGGATAATGGAGGGGAATTTCTTGCTTTTGATCCTTATTGTAAAGAGTGGGGAATTTATCACCAATATACCGCATTTTACTCACCGAAATCAAATGGCGTTGCGGAAAGGAAAAACCGCACTCTTCAAGAGATGGTACGATCCATGGTACATGGATCAGGGAGGAGTATTAATTTGTAGGGCCATGCGATTTTGACGGCGAATTATATTTGCAATCAGAGGATTACATCGGCTTCGGGTGATTAAACTCCGTACGAATTGTGGTATGGACGAAAACCTACTCTCTACCACATTCGGATTTGGGGATGTCGTGCATCGGTTTATATTGAAGCACAAAAGAGAAAGGGTAAGTTTGCATCGAGGAGTTGGAGTGGTTATTTCGTTGGATATAGTGAGAAAGGAAGTCTTTATCGAGTATATGACCCGATTCGAAATATCATTGAGGAATCGAGGAATGTGGATTTTCACGAGGACTTATTATCCACAATCTCTCGATCGGCTAAGCGACATTCGAATCTTGACTTTCATGAAGAATTTGAAATCGGTGATCTTAATGACATTGGGGGTTCGGATACGGAAATTGATTCGGAATCCACCTCCAATGTTGAGAGGGGGAAAAGTAAAATTGTGGAGAATGTAATTTTGGTAACATTGGTGGGTATTTGTGAAGTGAAAATTCACGAATGTCTTCGGACACGAGGAAGTCTTTCTCTTAAACCGGATATTATTGAGGAGGAACCAGCGAGGGAGGAGAAAGAAATTGAGCCGAGGAGGAGTATGCGAGAAAATAGGGGTAAGAAACCGGCTCGTCTTTCTTTTGATGGTAATGGTAATGTGGAAAATTCATATTATTTTATTTCGGCGGAGATGGAGGATGATTTTCTTTTATAGCAATCAGTATGCGAAAACAAGTCGGGCTATCAGCAATCGTATATGGAAGCAAAAAAATCATGCAATTGGGAGAAGAATTGGAGACCGGCGTCGGAAAAATAACTTCATTCAATTATTGACAACCGTACTTTTGAGGAGGTAAGCCTACCGGAAGGTAAAAAGGCTATTGATGCAAAATGGATTTTTAAAACCAAAACTGGTGCATCAGGGGAAGTAGTAAAACATAAGGCTCGGTTAGTTTACAAGGGCTTTCAACAAAGGGACAGGATAAATTATACGGAGACATATACACCGGTAGTGAAGTTTGATTCATTGAGGATGATTATTGCTATTGCCGCTGCCGGCAAAAAGCACATTCACCAAATGGACGTAGAGATTGCGTTCTTGAATGGTGACTTAGAGGAGGAGGTTTAAATGAAAGTTCCGAAGAGAGTAGTGTCGAAGGAGGGGAAGGTATGGTGGCTGCGAAAGTCCTTGTACAAACTAAAACAGGCACCACGTACTTGGTATTTACGATTACACAAGGTCCATACCGAATTTGGATTCTTCCGAACAATTTTAGACTCTGGAGTTTACGTAAAAGGTGAGGGGGAGGATCAAATTATATTTTCTGTCTACGTGGATGATTTCTTGATGATATGTGACAAGTTGACACGAATCTCGGAATTGAAAGAGTACATGCGTCTACATTTTTAAGTCACAGATTTGGGGGAAGTACGATATATTCTTGGAGTGGAAGTTTTGAGGTATGATAATCGAGATATTAAATTGTTGCAAGCGCAATATTGTAAAGAAGTACTAACAAAATTTGCTATGTTGGATTCTAAGCCGGTTTTGACACCACTAGATTCAAAACTTCAATATCGCAAATTTGAGGAGGAGGAAACTGTCCACGTGCCCTATCGTGAGGCCATTGGAAGTTTAATGTATTTAAGTGTGGCCACGAGACCGATATTTCAACCGCAATTTCTGTCGTGAGCGGATTTTTTCAGGCTCCTAAAAAGATTCATTGGGAGGCCGTTAAGAGGATATTTCGTTACCTTGCAGGTACGGTCGAGATTGGTAGATTCATTGGGAGGCTGTGAAGAGGATATTTCGCTACCTTGCAAGTACGGTTGAGATTGGTTTATTGTTTTGTTCTGGACAGACATCTTTGGAGTGCGTGGGATATTGTTGCAAAGATTGGGGTGGAGATTTTGACACAGGCATATACTTTTGTTTTTGGCGGCGCGGCAATTTCTTGGAGTTCGCGACTCTAACCAACTGTTGCTTTAAGTTCAATTGAAGCAGAATACATGGCGACATGCCACAGATCTAAAGTGTCGATTTGGATTAAGGAACTACTTGGAGAATTGGGGATTTCAATTGGCTGTATGAAAATATTTTGTGACAGCATGAGTTCGATGGCATTCGTGAAGAATCTTGTCTTTCACAAAAAGACAAAACATATTAGGATTCAGTGGCACTTTGTACGCGATTTGGTCACGGCAAAGGAAGTTGAGTTTTTTTATGTTTCGACGTTGGAGGAAGCCGCTAAAATGTTGACAAACGCCGCCGCTCATGATGTACTTTTGAAGGGGAGACCTAAATTAGGGTTGATGTGATGATTACAAATTTGAGAGGGGGATTGTTAAGTCAAAGATTGTAATCGACCGTTGCGGCATGTCGCGCGGACGACTAGTCTGTCTTATTCAATCAAAGTAGTAGTCGGCAGTCGCGGTCTGTCGCGCGGCTGGCTAATTTTGTCTTTATGTGAAGTTTAGTGGTCCAGGCTGGATCGAAGTATTAAGTCGTGTAGTGCATACCTTGGATTTTTGGAGATTCAGTTTTACTACGACCAGGTTATGTTTCATTTGGTGTGTACGGTATGTAGGTACTATTTGTTTTTATGTAGCTTTGACTGTACGTGTGAGTTGTACCGGCAGTTCTTTGTGTTTCGTTGTTGACGCGATTTGACCATATTTAACCTGGTCCAAGTGGCCATTCCCAATAGGATTTTGAATTGAGTCCCTTCCACCATTAGGAAGGGAAGCTCATTTTTTACCCGTTGGCCTGCGTCATCAGAAAACATCGACTTCCATGGCCTTGATAATTCCATGGACTGGCTGACTGCCGCTGCTTAAGCGGATGTTGTTTGGGCAGATTTCGGGCCAGAGTTGTTCGGGCATTTTCTGCTAAGCGGAGGTGGTGATGAGGTTGGGGAGAGCTCCGCTGTCGACCACAGCGTCCTGGTATCCCTCGTACCCGTTAAGCTTGAAGTTCCCGGTGTGGTTCAGTATAAGAGCCACTGATAAGTCTTTGTAGTTTCTATCCTTTATAGGGGTTTTTGGCTCGGTGGACAAAAATACTGAGGTTGGCGGAGTGGTCCATTCTACCCCCCTCTTTCCGGAGTGGATCTTTTCCCCCAATGCCTGAATGAGGATTTCTTCAGGCAGGTTGTGGGAGGATGCTAGAGTCTTCACGTGTGTGAGGGCATATGGCATGAGGTGCCGGACTAGCATGACCGCCGATTTGGAGGAAGGCAGGGTTGCTTTCGGTGAAGATGGGGATGAGTTCTGATGCAGCGGATCCTGATCTTGTTCTCCTTTCTCACTTTTGAAGCCGGATTCTGCGACTGGTGGTGTTGTGGGTCTGTCATTCTTCGGTCGTTGTGCCATATATTTCTCAAACCAGTCCTGATTGTCCTTCTTCTCTCGTTCCATTGACTCCTTCTCTTGCTGTTGTTTCTCTTTCTTGTAATTTTTTGAAACCGGGAGGCAACTTAGGTTTGGAAGGGAGAGAAGGCGGTTGTTCGGGTTTGAGTCCTAGTCCGATGTGGTTGTTCAAGATTACGGCCCTGGGAGTGAATGACAAGGGTTCGGTAGCTTTCCGGTTGTGATCCCTCTGACCCATTTTCTGTCGATCCTGTCGTTGCATTGATGTGGAATTTTGTAGTTGGCGGCTGTTGTCTCCTACCCCAACATTCTAAGCTCCGGACATGAAAGTTTGGGCATGGTGGGCATGTGGTGGTTCCAAATCCTAGCCCAATAGGTCGTCATCGTTGGCACCCGCTGTGCCTTGAAGCTCAAGCTCCACGAGCTTCTGTAACAACTCATTATTCTATTTGTGGAGTCGTTGCGCTACTGTGATAGAAGCAGGCCGGGGAGAAGCTATTAAGCGAAGGGCAGCCAACTGTGCAACCATGGCGGCCAGCTGCTGACTTTGCTGCTGTATGATGATCTCTGGCGTAAGCTTGGCAGGAGCAGCCAGGGCTCGCTCTGGTCTCTCCGGCGTGGGCAGAAGTGGACGCCCCCATAGGTAAAGAAATTGGAGAGGGAGAGGGTTAACGGCAGTTTCTCCTTCTCGAGTAAACAAAGCAAATTGCATCATTTCCTTCGGTACTCCATTTTTCCGAAAACATTGCCCTTCCTTGTGCCCCAGAAATCCACAAGCTTTGCACTTTGGGCCCTCGCTGGTATATTTACTCTGGATTTCGTTGGAGATTTGAGCGTCATCAAACTTTGGAAGTTTGATTTGCCGCAACTGCGATTGGGACATCTTAGAGGTTTCGCTCCGTGGAGTTGGACGGTAAGTCTCCTTGGTTACCGGTGTCTTGTCCTCGCCCCTTCCTCCCTTGAGCCTTTGTTGTTGTCTCTGTGTCCTAAATCCCTGTTCTTTCTCCCATTCCTTAAGTTTCAAAGTCAGTTTCGGTTTGAGTTTCTTTGTGCAGTGCTTCCACCCATGAGTAGGTTGTTGACAATTCATGCAATTATAGAGAAATACTCGCTCATCTGCTCCCATTGCTAGTTCTGACTCACTGTTAGTCACTTTCTTTCCTTTAAGCTTCTTCAAAGCTTGAAGTTCAGCATGTTCCTCCTCATTCAAGGAGGTCTCCCCTGCGAATCCGACCAAATTTGCTCGGGCTTTGCCGGTCGCTGCCTTCTCCCTTGCTTCACTGTGGACGAAATGGTCATATAACATCATTGCCACCAGTGAGATTTCCTTTCCGGAGGGATTGATGTCCTGAATGGCCTATCTGGCAATCTAGTTATCTAAAGCAGTCTGCCCTGTGGGTCCAAATAAATTACAGACAACGATGAAGTATTTAGTTGCCATTGTCGGAAGGTCAATTGTTGACAATTTCGTTTTCTGACAAAGGCTTGAGAGTCGATTAAAGAGAGTCTGGGGAGTCTCGTTCTTCAAACATCAAAATTCCGTGAAATCCTTGATTGCGGACTCGTTCCTCTCTGTGTAGAGGAGTCTCCAGATATTCAGCAGAGTTGTACAAGGGTTGGGATTAGCAACCATGCGGGTTGCTACCTGGGCTGCCTGAATGGCTTGCAGCTCGTTCACATAAGCTCTTCCCTGTGCCTGGAGTTTCATGTCCGGTGTTAAGGTAGCCGACACAAGGATCGCAGCGGCCGCAGCCAGGTCTTCCTCCCCTTGTAAAACTGCAACATCAAGGACTGGATCTGAGATCTTGATGCTAGGAGCCATCAATAGAGGTTGAAGCTCCTTGTAATCGGCCAACGCCCCTCCAAAAAGGTAGTTGACCATCATTGGGAAGAGTGTCGTTTCAAAGTCATCCGGAATGACTCCCCTCCTATATTTATTGATTTCAGATTGGGTGAATGATTTCCACAACAATTCGAAATCGGAAAATGCGATCCCCGAGCTATCTCCCATAAAGATCCTGATGTCCCCCATCTCTTTTTCTTCCTCAACAAGATTGCAGAAATGGGAAGATGAAGGCACCGTGGGACTGACAAAATGGGCAGGTGAGATTACTCATGTGTCCTCTTCCTTGGGTACGGAACCGTCTCCTCCTGCGGTAGAAGGCGCTGCCCGAAAGGTGAGGATCCCCCTCCCAAAGAGGAAGTATCTCTGGAAGGGATGTTCCCCACTACTCCTCTATATCCAGAAGAGTATTATTCTTCCCTGAGAACTTGCTCCACCGATGGAATGTGGAGGTGAGGTCTTTTTAAAGGCGGCCCTTGGGGAATCGGTGGTGGCAGAGAAGGGGACGACTGGAGGTTTTGAGGAGAAATTGTATGTCTCTTGAATGGTGTCTGTCTCCTCGGTCGCCTTCGTGAGGACTCGGGAGGGGGAGTTCCTGAGCTGGAGGATAGGGAACCTCGTAAGGTGGTGAGTAAACGTCGTATTTGTAGGGTAAGACAGGCGGATCCGGGGACCCACGGACAGCAACAGCAGGAGAAAAAGAAGAAGAGGGAGAGGAGGCGGAAATGTCTCGGGGCTCGATTATAGGACCCGTGAGGTGAGACTGAAGAGGAGGAGATGATCTTCCGAGGGATGGTGACGGGGGTGTTAACGGCCTCAAGGGAATGTGGATCCTCTCGTCTAGTCGTAACTCCACCAAAGCCTCTATGGCGGAAGCGACCTCCACCAATACAAAAGTAGGTTCTCCCTAGGGAAGAGAAACAGACTCAGGAGATAAATCTGCACCCAAACCTTTCATGTTAGGTTCAATGTTTCCCCCCCCTTCCCGCTGAAGAGGAGGCTTTCGGTTGTTATCCGATGAAGGAACCTTTTTCTATGTGTGTGTAAGGGGAGAAGTCCTTGAGCCAGCGCTTCAGGACGCAGCTCAGTTCTTCACGTAGGAGGAATCTGCCCGAGAATCAAATCCGGACTCCATGGGTACAGACTCCTCTGCCATTTGAGTCCTCCCCTCCTATGTTGGCCTCTCTTGCCGACCCTACTCTCCGGCTCCATTATCCGGAGTCTCTCCTCCCCCCATGATGAGAGAGATTACTAGAGAAAGAGAAATGAATGTAACTAGAGCTCCCTTCTAGAAAGAGAGGTTCCAAAGTCAAAGCTCCTATCCCCTCTTATCCGAGTGGAGAGGTGGGGCTTTTCAGTACTGTGTTTTCTCTACGGGAAGTCTATAGCACTTGATCCTGTTAGGATTTTGTACTGAGAACTCATTTAGCGACGAGACATTCTCGTAGCTAAAGTAGCGACGACCAGCGACGAAATAGTCTCGTCGCTAGATATTTGAAGTGACGTAGAAGTTAGCGACGAAGTAGTTTCGTCGCTGGATATTTGAAGTGACGTAGAAATTGTTTGTTCGTTTCGTTTCACGCGAGTTCTAGTTGTACTATTGAAGTGACGTGGAAAATGTTTGGTCATTTCAGTTCACGTAAGCTCTAGTTGTACCGTGTGGTTCAAGTCGGTTCGTGGTTGACTTGTGTAGTCGTACCGTGTAGTTCAAGTTGGTTCCCAGTTGTCGGTCGGATGTTTTCACCACGTTGACTCTTACGCGTTTCTAATCGTGTACCGTGGTATTGTTACGTGACGTTTGAAGGAGTATATTGAGGCGTAGTGAGAGAGAGGTTTTTATCAATTTGGCGAGAGTTGATCCTCCTTGTAGGTTATGAAGGAGTTCAAGGAGTTGAGGGAGTTTGATAGCTTTGTGATGTTTCTTGAGGAGTTAGAGGAGGGTAGTGAAGAGTATCTTCTATATCATTAAGTGGAGTTAGAAGTGAGAGTGTTTTGAGGGTGTGAGGAAATTATGTAAGAAAAGTTCTCCGTGGAATATATTGGCTTCCTTGGGGTAATCTTTCTCTTGTGTGTGTTTTATTCATTTATGCTTCCGCTGGCATTTGCACTCAGTGTTTTATTATTCGATCCTTTCAATTGGTATCGGAGCAGGTTGTAGTGCTCCATGAGTGTTTTGATGATGGAGATGGAGACGATTAAAGGCGAAAAGGATTGACGACAAAGACGACAGATTGAAGACGAAGAGAGAAGACGAAGACGAAGTTTGAAGACGAATATGAAGACAGAAGACAAAGATGAAGACGAATATGAAGACAGAAGACAAAGATGAAGACAAAGAAGAAGACGAAGCCTGAAGACGAAGAAGAAGATGAAGACGAAGATTGAAGACGAAGTGGAAGACGAAGACGAAGATTGAAGACGCAGAGTGAAGACGAAGACGAAGTTTGAAGACGAATACGAAGATAGAAGACGAAGATGAAGACTGAAGACGAAGATGAAGACGAAGTGGAAGACGAAGACTGAAGACGGAGATGAAAACTGGAGACGAAGTGGAAGGCGAAGACGAAGACGGAGATTGAAGACGAAGACTAAAACGAAGACTGAAGATGAGGTGAAGGTTGTTTTTCTTTTCACAGCAATTATTGTGGAAGTTTGCACTCATTGTTTTATTATTCGATCTTATCAGTAAGCTGGATACATTTCCCCATTTTTGAACTTTTCCATCTTTTACAATCCTCCATTTTTGCAGGTGTATCTTTTGGAAGATATGATTACAGCTGTTATGGTAGTTCCCAGCTTTAAGTTTAACAAGGATGTAATTACTACTATGAGAGGACTTCTACGCGGATATTGGGCAGTAAGGTTGTAATTTCTATCCCAAAATTCATAATTTTTATTTGGGTGCATAGTTATCTTGCGCCTGATATAAAATCACTGTATCTATTAACATCAGTGAGAAATGTTATCTATGGGTTAATTATTACTTATATTTCACACTTGTTAAGTTTTTCAATTTTCTTAATTTGACTTCTCTATACTCAGTATATATCCTCATTATTAATTCGTCTGTCTTTTTGCAAGCTTTTAAGTATAAATCTTCGTAAACAAAAGCAAAATAATTTGATGTTTCGGAAATGTGAACTTTACGTTTAATTTTTTGCTTTGATGGATCACCTCACTCATCCCAGAATCTCTCAAATTCAATGGTTCCAAGATAACCAACTTACCAGCTTATTTCGAAACACACTTTACCTACTTGTGTTCATCAAACAAATATAAAAAAAAAAAATGTTCCCAAAAATATTTTGCAGAAATTTTGGCGCCTCTCGGAAGATTGCTACCACTTTCCTTGTATTTACCCAACTAAAATAAATTATATCTTTCCTTCTAGATTTTTTTGCAGAAATTCTGGCACTTCAAGTTTGATAAGGAAAATCAACAAGAGCTTTTTCTGTTGTTTTCCGATTTAACTGAAATGTCCTCCACGTTGAAATGTTTTTCTGTTTTTGAAATGTGTTGCAGAAATTCTGGAGCGTCTCGTCTGATTATAGAGCTTAGCAACAATGGCGGTGGATTTGCCCAAACCGCAGCTTTTCTGACACAATTATTTTTCCCGGATAAATTCCCTGGATTCTTATTGCAATTCAAAGCAAACAGTTTTGTACAAGAAGCTTACAAAAAAGCATCGAAATCAAAAACAGCGACAGGTTCTAATTACGACTATCGTAGTAGCACTTACGCTAATAGCGATGGGACACGGATACAAAGTCCCTCGGCATTTTTTTATCCCTTAGTAAAAACAACCATAAACAGCTATATTTCGCCATATTCATCTCTCATCCATCAATCTAATTTATTTACTCGCGAAAATGCAGAGTATTACGGGCTTGACCTTCCCATGGAACCCATTTTTCCGAGAAACAAAATTATGATTGTTGGTAACAGTCTTTGTTATTCCATTTGCGCCCTATTTAGTTACCAAATGATACAATTGTACAATATTACAGCTGTTAGTGTTGGTGGAAAAAACATTTCGAATCCGTTTCAAATCGGAGATGGAGCTGTCGGTTTCGTCTCCGATTCTAACTCATTTTACAGTCGGGAAGTTGTCGGTTTAAACCTTACAAAGAATCATTTTACGCCTCCTCCTAAACCCATGCCGGGTAATCTTCATTTTGTCGTATCTCAATCTTATGGACCCAAAAGTTCAGCTATTCCCCAAGAATTTATTTACGTTCGGGGAAATTATAAAATACGATATACGGACGAAAATGTGGTAGACCCAACGCTTATTTGGAAAGAAGCGACAAGGTTCTTTCCGAAAACGTGAGAAAAGGAGACGGAGGGATAGACCGAGACGTAGAAGGGGAGGGAGACGGAGAGGCAGAGGGGGAGAGTCAGGGATAGAGAGGGAGGGTGTGAGAGGGAGGAAGAGGGTGGGAAGGAGAGGAAAGAAGAGCAAGAGAAGAGTTGGGGAGGAGGGGGGGGGAGAAAGGGGAAGACATAGATGGAGGGCTAAAATAGACACAGATGGAGGGAAGAAGGATTTGTAGAGAAAGTAGAGTGGACATAATTATGGCTGAGAATGAAAGCTATCTCAATTGGTTTTTCCGATGGTTAAAGCCATAATTTTCATGCAGTCTGGTTTCTTTATCATATTTTTTTGTCCTAATTTTTTTATTTGTTTTTGTATTCTATGTTTTTATCCTGTGCCACATTCATTGCTATTTTTTTTTATGGATTTCACAATTGTCGAAAAATTATATGATGGTACAGTAGAGAAACAATAAATAAATTACTAATTTTCTTTCATAAAATATTAAAAACAAATCCGTGTAAATTCTAACTGCCATATGCAGCAGCAAAGAATACACTTAAGATGGTGATTTTGGTCGCAGAAAAGCGTTTAAAACAACGGCTTTTTTTATAATTTTTGAGGTTATAGCAACCTGTTTTGTCAATTTTTTGAAGGTAATTATTTCAGCTTCATGAAGAAATTCCATTCGTATGCTCCAATAAACCCGTTTTTAGGGTATAGACTGAGATTTCGGGTAAAACTAAGAACTTTTTCTATTTGTGTGTGTCGTAAATAATCCAAAAGTCACTGAAACGACTTTCCCATTACCAAATATTACAGCAAAACCTCACAGAAAACTCTTGTGATATATCTTTTTGAAAACTGCCTTCAAAGAACTTCCGAACAATGCATAATACAATCATACAAAGTAAGTATGATCTACCTCTACATCCATTTTAAAAAACAATGCTAAACAAAATGCCTGTTTGTCTCCGAATATTCGGTATGGGCCAACCTGGAAGAAAAAACGTTTGAATCCGAGACAGCGTTTCCGTGAAGTACGGAACAATTCTCCGAACGTAACTCCTAACCAAAACCAAAAAGGTTAGGCTCGCCTGAAACAAATTTTTCGTGTAGAGGGCTGGTCTTAGTTACAATATGTGACCAACTCTAAATTATTTCATTTATCTATTTTTTCTGGTCTTTTTTACGCCCAGAACAGGTATCGACACATCACGAACTATGAAGACACGTCCCGATGATCCCAGAATTTGCAAAAATAGAAACATCAAAGAGTCATTTTCAGATACACACTATTTTAGGGTAAGGCCCCATGTGCCAAATTAAAGGTTTTATGTTGTTTTCCTCAAAATCTTAGCACCTTGCCGGTGAAGTTTAAACCGTACTAATATTTTTTAATTCTGTACGCTCACTTTGTACTTTCTTATTTTCGTTGAGTAGTATAGGAAGCGTTAAAAAGGGAGGTAAAAAAGTCAATCTTTTAAGCGGGAAAATCTTTCAGTTGATATATAATTGTCTGTTGGAGGGTTCTTCTAGTGCTCACCCTCTATCATTTTGCTTCGACATTTCTTTTTTTGCTTGTTTTTATTGTTCGATCCTTCACTCGGTATCGAAGCTTGTGTGCTCCTTAAGAGTGTGTTAAGGTGACAAGTGTGCCGCCATGAGTGGAAAAAAGTAGAAATCTTTCAGCAATTTTTCGGCATTGTCACCTCCACTGGATTCTCAGCCAGATCAGAGTATGAAAAACTTCGGATTTGGCGGGATGGCCTTGGATGCGTCGTAGATCCACCTCGGCAAAGAGGGGAAAAGAAGAAAGGAGAGGTGGTCTTGACCTAAAATCGGCTTCAAAAGATGTTGGAGGGATTTCTTCTCCACGTAGATTAACAGATCTACGACGCAACCTACCTCACCCTCTCCCACTCTCCACGACTACCCCTCTAATCCTCTACCCATCTGCCTTTCTACCCTTTTACCCCTCTACCGCTCTACCCATATACCCCTCTAGCCCTCTACTCCCTTTTCCTTGTTCCCCTATCCTCCTCCCCCCCTCTCCCCCTCTCCCCCCTCTCTCCCTCTCCATTTTAAATTGTCAATCTCGAAACTTTCAAGAGAAGTTTGTTGATTTTTGGTGCGATTCCGGGCATTTCTCCGGTACACCGATTTGCTTTGTATTGTTTGTGTATGATAGGCGAATCGGTTTGATTAGTATAGGCGATATTTTTGGGAAGGGGATTGTAGTGGTATTACGTCAGTTTTTAGTTTGCACTTTTTGTCAGAAGATGCAGTCGTCCCCCACGTCTTATTGTGTGGTGGACATTTAACATGTGGCAGATTATTATTCGACCGCCACTTAGTGCGTGTGTTAGATTTAGGCTATTTAGCTGTGTGCTCAGAATTAGACAATTATCATTTAAAGAGAGAAAAGACAGAACAAGCATCTGACTTTTTTCATAAGGACAATACGTCCATTTTGTTTTACATCAAATTGTATTCCTAACTCTTTATAATGGGAATCTACAAATATGTCTGAAGTTGTTCTGAGGATGTCTTTTCTCTACCCACTCTAAGCTTTGATAAAACTGCCTAGTGACTTGTCCTATCTGAGTTTGGTGTTATTCTGCTCCGGTGTCAGAAGTTTGTGCTCCGGTGTCAAAAGTCTGTGATGTTTTTGGCGTTTCCGTTTAATGGCTTCACCATAACCTGTTGCTTGACAATATCAAAAGATGACCAAAAAAACCGCCAAAATCTACGTTTTGTCCCGACATGGAAACATATTTTAGGAATCAAGCTCAGTACTTTATAGAGGTCTTGACTAGATTTGCTATGATTGGCGCGAAACTTGTCTTGACGCCATTAGATCCCAAAGTACAGTACAGAAAGTACGAAGAGGAAGAAAATGTAGCCGTCCCATATCGTGAGGCAGTTGATAGCTTAATGTATTTGAGTGTTGGCACGCCTCAGGATATGTCAGGATATTGCAGCAGCGGTCTTTGTTGTCAATCGTTATTGCAACGCTCCAAAAAATAATCATTAGGAGGCAGTGAAACGGATATTCCGCTACTTGGTTGGTACGATCAAGATTTTTTTTTCCTCCCACAGGAATTGCGTTTACTTGGTGAATTTGTCGCATTTGGTTTAACGAAAATTGCACAAGCGGAAAAACAAAGACCATAACTCATTAAAAGGATATGTTTTGAGTGGTTCTTTTGGCAGGGACAAACCATCTGGGTTGTTTTTGAACCAATTACTCAAGTAAAATAGCGAAAAATATGGTTCATTGTTGTTGTTTTGAGTAATGTCTGTTACGATTCATTGAAAGAATCGTACGCACGCGAAAATCAGTTTGATTTCGCGAAAGAAAAACTGTACTTTCTAGAATATACCGAAAGTACAGTTACGTGAAAGTTCTATAGGTTTCGCGAAATGAGTTTCGTCGCTGGATATTTGAAGTGACGTAGAAATTGTTTGTTCGTTTCGTTTCACGCGAGTTCTAGTTGTACTATTGAAGTGACGTGGAAAATGTTTGGTCATTTCAGTTCACGTAAGCTCTAGTTGTACCGTGTGGTTCAAGTCGGTTCGTGGTTGACTTGTGTAGTCGTACCGTGTAGTTCAAGTCGGTTCGCAGTTGTCGGTCGGATGTTTTCACCACGTTGACTCTTACGCGTTTCTAATCGTGTACCGTGGTATTGTTACGTGACGTTTGAAGGAGTTTATTGAGGCGTAGTGAGAGAGAGGTTTTTATCAATTTGGCGAGAGTTGATCCTCCTTGTAGGTTATGAAGGAGTTCAAGGAGTTGAGGGAGTTTGATAGCTTTGTGATGTTTCTTGAAGAGTTAGAGGAGGGTAGTGAAGAGTATTTTCTATTTCATTAAGTGGAGTTAGAAGTGAGAGTGTTTTGAGGGTGTGAGGAAATTATGTAAGAAAAATTCTCCGTGGAATATATTGGCTTCCTTGGGGTAATCTTTCTCTTGTGTGTGTTTTATTCATTTATGCTTCCGCTGGCATTTGCACTCAATGTTTTATTATTCGATCCTTTCAGATCCCTCAAAACCCGTTGTCCCGATCCGTGGGATTCCAGTTTACTCCGGATTTGTCACTCCAAAGCAAAAGAGAACTCCAAACGAAGACACAAATGCACTATCACGTAGATATATATATCAATAAATATGATTGGCTTTCCAGATTTAACAATATCACCTTGCCCCAGAAAAGATAATAAAAGATAGAAAATATGAAATATAACGAAATAAGCTTAACATACCCCAGCAATTAACGATGACAATTTGAAAGCGGCGACCGCTCCCCCAAAAGTCTCGTCAAAAGGTATGGTACTCCTGCAACCTTCGGTGTCCGCAGCTCAGAACCGACGAGACTTTTCTCGGTTCAAACAGCAAAAAGTCCAAAATCACCCAAAAAGGAAGATAGTGCCAACTACCCGCCCGGACTGTGATTTCCACAAAAGACAGATTCAAAACCAAGATGGCAATAGAGTCGAAAACAAGACAAAAATTCTCCAAAAGAAGGTTTGTTGGAATTTTTGAGGGTTTTCACAGTAGACAGTACAGAAAAGCAACCTGTCTCCTTCGACCCCAAGTGCCTTATGCATCAAAGTTTGTCAAATTGCAGGTCCAAAAGTCAAAGCTACGCTTTTAACCAATGAGCGGCAAGCAAGTGTAATGGAACTGACACAAGACAAAAGAATCCGTACTACACTCGGGGCAAAAAGTTGTGCTCCGGACTGCGGCGCGATCGGCGGCCGAACGTAATTATTTGGTCCACTATTATAAGACAAAGTCTTGAAAAGGACACTAACTTGCCAGACTTTGACCTAATGTATTTAATAGACAGAAAGTCAATTGAACCTGAACTAAATTCCTACTGATGGCTAACAGCATAATCTAAATGCAAATCTGGGAAGTTATGTGGCAATCCACAATGTACCCCCCTACGTGGGTTGTTGGAAACTAGTCCCATGTAACGGAATTGCTATCTTTGAGACGGTATAACTTTGTTGTCCGGCCTCCGTTAGGCGAAAAATAAAATGCGTTCCGCTCAGTTTAGGAAATACAAGAATCTCGTTTGGTTTGGTGCACTCACTCCTCCGTACTCTGAAGAACGTACAGTTTAACAAGAGCCCGGAAATCCTTGGTGATATAAAGGTATGTCTGAAGAGCACAAGAGCTTGACTGCAGTCATAAGTCAAAAAGTCCGCAAACATTTTTATCCTATTGCTTTTGAGTCCAGAGAATTTAATGATACTGAAAAGAACTACCCAGAACACGAAAAAAGATTACTTGCAATTTTTCATGCATTGGTGAAATGGCGTTGTTATTTGCATAATAAAGAATTTACAGTTCACTGTGATAATAATGCACTCTCCTATCTACACAGATTAAGTGATGCAAAGATCATGACTGGTAGACAGGTTAGATGGATGCAGAAATTAGCATATTTCAAGTTAATGTCGAACATATTCCTAGAAAGACAAATGTTGTCGCAGATCCTTTAAGTAGATATTTTGAAATAAGTGTGATGGTTCAGGATGAATTGTTTTTAAATGCTGTTAGAAATGGTTATGATAAAGATCCTTATTTTGCTGTGATTTGCAAGAATATTTCGCGAGGGAATTTTGACCTCTTGAATGAGAGGCGTGTCAAAAACTTTAGAATAGAAGATGGTTTTACTGTTTTTGCGAATGGGGGATAGGTTATGCATTCCTGAAATGGAAGACTTAAGAAAACAACTTTTATAGGAAGCCCATGAGTATTTAGGACATCTAGGTCGAGATAAAACTCTTAGTCGGTTTCTGAGTAGATTCTTTTGGCTATGGATAGCAAAGAAGGTGTCGAAGCACGTGGAAAGTTGTGTCCCTTGCCAACAGAGTAAACCTAGTAACCAGAAACCTAAAGGTCTCTTAAAACATTTAGATATCCCCGAAAGACCATGGGAATTTGTAAGTATGGATTTTTTTGTCAGGTTACCAACTACATCTAGAAGAAATGACAGTATCATGGTCGTAGTCGATAGGTTCAGTAAAATGGCAATCTTTATCCCTTGCAAAACTACTCATTCAGTTATAGATATTGCAAAGTAATATTTTGTCAACGTGGTCAGACATCATGGAGTCCCTCTGTTTATTGTCAGTGATAAGGATTCTAAATTTACGTCTGCATTTTGGAAAGAATTGTAGCAAAATTTAGGCACTAAATTAAAAATGAGTACCTCTTATCATCCTCAGACAGATGGACAAACATAAAGGATGAACCGTACACAGGAAGAAATGCTTAGGACTGTTTACAATGGAGTTCAAAACACATGGGAATCTAAACTGCCATTAATGGAATTTGCATACAATTCATGTAAACATGCTAGTAGAAGATTCTCACCGTTTAAAGTTGCATACGGATACCAACCGAGAGAAGCATTAGACTTAAAAACAAGGGTCACTCAAGAGAATAGGGGTTCTGGAACGGAATTTTGGGAATACATTCAAACAATTTGGAAAACAGTTTGGGATGCATTACTGGAGGCACAAAGGAGGCAAGAATTAAATGCTAACCGCACAAGGGGTGATTGGTGTTACGCACAAGTGTCAGGGTTGGGCTTTCTACAACGCATTAAATATGCTTGATCGAGGGACAATCGGATCCTACGGGTAAATATGCTCCTAAGTACATTGGACCATTTACTGTAATCGAGATGATATCGTCAGTTGCTGCCAAATTGGACTTTCCACCTTCAACAAAAAATCATCCTGTAATACACATCAGCCAATTGAAACCAGCGAATCTTCGACCAACAGAAGGAGAATTGGATTTGGATCCCTCAATAAATATAGAACTTGAAGACCATAGATGGGTAATAGATTGGGTTGGTCAACGGTTCAAGGTCGGCAATACTATATTATGGGAAGAACACTATCTAGGAAGGCGAGAAGAAGAGTTGACTATAGAAGATAAATATTCTAAGTTTTTACAAAGATATTGGAGGGATAATAACATCCAAGTCATGTCTTGAGAATGAAAGGTGTCTTAACTGTGGTTAGTTAAAAATAAAGAGGGGATGATGTAACAGTAATAGCGGATCGAACTTGTTCGTAAAGGGGTATTTAGGTGTTATGATTCTAGAGTACTAAATTTGGTAGACGTTCGCGAAAGAATCACGCGATTTGGAGTTATATATCATAAGTTATAGCGATGGGTGTATTTAGGCGACAGCGCGGGGTCTAAATAATAAGGGGGTATCATTGAAACGGGTTAAGGGTCAAATTTATACCGAAATTTCGCGTGCACGTTTCATAAAGTTCTAATGAACCATTTAGTATGCACGGTGGTTCGTTTCGTACAATTTTTCGTACGTAACGTCACATTCACTTAAGGGAATTTTGTAGGAAGTTTCGCGAGCGAAATTTGTGACGCACGAAATTTGTGACGCACGAAATTTGTGACGCACGATCGTGCGAAGTCGCGTTTCGTTTGGCGCGCACTGTTGCACGTAAATTTTACGTTGTGAAATCTAGCGTTTGATTGGTTAGAAATGCTACGTAGTTAGTAAGAGATTTTGCACGTTTTTGCATTGGTCAATTTGAGTCCTTGTTGATCAATGATTGGCCCAGGTAAAACCTGTTCAACGGAGTGTTGACTCTGGCCTGGCTAGTCCAGGGCGATGATGGATGAAGAGTGAAGTCTAAGAGGAGAGTAAATATCTTTTCTTTTGGAAAAGTTTGTGGAAATTCTGACTGTTTTTGGTATTGAGCGATTAAAACCAAATTGGAGCATTGGCATTTTGGCATTTTGGCATTGAAATCTCTTACAAACTAAGTAGTGTTTTAGTAGTTAAGAGATAGAATTATTAAGAGTGGAGAGTAGAGGAAAACACTTTAATAAGAAGGGTTGAGCCACGAGGGCAAGAGACCAAGCTCATGTTATGTGGACAGAAGCTTCTTCTAATTTAATGTTTATCCTTGTGTGAGTGCTTTCCAATGTGGATGTGTATTTTCCAATGTGTGGAATGTGTGGTTGAAATTGATAGAGGTAATGGGATTTTCTGAGAGGTTAGAAATCCTATTACAGTACCTTAATTAAAGTCAAGGAAAAATTAAAATCATGTATCATATTTGAAAAAAAAAATCAAAATTTTAAGAACACAAATTAGTGACTTTGACACTAATATCGATTAGCGGTGTAGTAACATTATTCATTTTGCAAATCTTAGGGTACGCGACAAATCGTAATTATTGGCTTATTCATACGTCGTACATTGTTTAATTTTGTATTTTTTCGGTTACGGGCGGGCACGATTAGTCGCGAGAAATCGAGATTCGGTTAATCTTTATTTTCGTAAACGCTGGTCGGTTAACGGTTAACAATTTTGGAGCGTGACATAACCCGGTCGGGCGTCGGTTACTCAAATTTTGAAAAAAAAAAAACGGTCGGTTTTGGTTATGTAAAATTTTGACTTTTGCGACCTCTGACTCAAATTACAACGCAGACTTCCAAAAAAGAGGGGGAGAGGCGACGACATCATGAAGTCGCAATCGGGTACTCGAATCCGTACCCGACCGGCCGCGTCGGATCCAGAACGGATTCGGGTGCCAAATTTTGGGGGCCGGCCACATTTGGCCGGGTGATTCAAAAAAAAAAAAAAACAAATTCGGGTACGGCCTAGTAAGCAAAAAACTAAAAAAAAAATGAAGGTTTCGTAGGTATGTTCAATAGTTCAAAAGTACGTGAAAGTACGCCCATACAATATGCCTATTGTACGCAAAACATACAATATGACCTTAAGGCCCATATTGTATTGGTCGCAAAATGAAAAAAAAAAGTAACAGGGTTGAGTTGCTCATCGATCGATAAAGAATTAAGCATCATGTCTAAATTTTTGAAAAACATTCGGACAAAAAATTATTTTTCTGTGAGTTTCGAGGTATTTTTTATTTAAACCGTCAGATTTTGAGGATCGGACAGACGTTGATAAAAGTGGCGATCTAAGACGATCACATGAAAAGCCCATAACACAACTTACCATAAAGGCGCGTATAGAATGCCTACAATAGAAACGCCTACTTTTGAAACTATGGTATGTTCCATAGTTCAAAAGTAGGTGAAAGTAGGCCCATACAATATGCATATAATACGCAAAACATACAATATGTTAAGATCCATATTGTATTGGTCGCAAAATGAAAAATAATAGTAACAGGGTTGAGTTGCACATCGATAGGTAGAAATTTAAACGTCATGTCTAAATTTTGAAAAACAATCCGACAAAAAAAATATTTTTTCGTGAGTTTTGAGGTATTTTTTATTTAAACCGTCGGATTTCGACGATCAGACGGTCGATGATCAAAGTAGCGGTCTAAGAAGATCACATGAAAAGTCCATAACATAACTTACGATAGAACTCACGTCCGCGTTTTTTTTTTCCGGGTTTTTTTTCCCGCGGAATGTCATGTTTACGTCGTGTCAGTTCGCTAAAAAATTTCGTCAGGCGGCGTGCGTTGTACTGTGATGATACATCAGATTTGTACGTTCCTACATGAGTGTGCACAACGCACACACATACAGTATGCTTACTTTGCGCGAGTTTTGTGCCAAGTTTGGTGCGCCTACCAAAGGCCTACTATAAAAACGCCTACTTTTGAGCTATGGTATGTTCCACTACAATGCTCTTTCTCCCTCTCTCTTTTCCTTTCTCTCTCTCCCCGTCTCTCCCCTCTCTTTCTTTCTCTCGATGTTAGAGGTTGCTTCGTCAATTTTTTTAATAAAAAGTAAAGAGTTAATTTTTTTAGAGACGTATGTTGAAAAAAGGTAATTTCTATCTTATCTCTCTCTCCCTTTTGTTTCTTAAGCAGTCATAGATTCTCATAGAGATAGAGAGAGAAGGCCATGGCTGCCTGTCACATACGCTCAAACAGACAGTAAAACTCTGATAAAAAGTGGTAGGGGCCAGGGTTTGATCATGGCCCAACAATAGTTATATTAGTCTTCAGAGTTATCGTCCACAAACATCTAATGTAGAAGAGCCAATAAACACAAAGAGTGCGTCGGCTATTAAACATACTTCAAAAGAAAGCATTCATTTAACAGCAATACACAAACTGCGGTACATGGAAGTGACGCCCACGAAATGTTCGGCGCGCCGCAAAATTCGACAATTACAAACGTTATGGATAGGACGGTTCGCGCAAGCGCCGAGAGCCCGAAATTGTTCTTTTGGCGACTTACGCCAAAAGAGCCACAAACTCACACGTGGCAGCATTCCACTAGACACGCGAGGAGAAGGAGACAGATTTATGGCGTCGGATGTGGAGGGAACAAATTTTTAAATGGTGCCGTACAATAATCGTACAATTTGTATAGCGGCTACACCACGAATCGTAATTAGAGTAATGAAAACATTAGAGAAAAAAAACAATTAGAGTAATGAACTCTAATTTATGTGATAGAACTTTTTCACAGAGGAAGTTTACTCTAATTTATTTAAGTACTCTATATTCGGTTATGTCGGCACTAATTATCCGCACTGAAATTATGAACACTAAATTACGTATACGTACAAAATTTGTCAGTCCGTATAGTTTTGACGTCATTATGACCTTAGAATTATTTGTCGCGCTGAATGTCAATTAATGTTCACACTGACGACAATCCTGTCGACGGACGAGAGGTATGCAAACGGCTTTTTTTTTATGTGATTGATTTTTCGTTTAGTGCGATTTCACGTGCGAGCACGATTCTATTGAATAGTTATTTGTACCTTTTTACTTAAAAAGTACAACCTTGCACGGTCGAACGTCATCCGTACTCCACACTATTTAAAACTATCTTATATTATAACTTGTTACGCTAATTAAACTTACCTAAATTAGAATAATGAAAAAATTAGAATCGTTTACTCTATTTGATGTCATAAAGTCGAAATTTTGAGCGACCGAATTAAAGTAATTTACTCTAATTAAGATTCGCGGTGTAGTGTACTTTTAGGATCTGTACAAATTCTACCCTACAGTCTTCTGATTAGTCGTTAGCTGAGTAGATAAGGGTTGTGAGTAGGGGTTTAGAACTCAGGAAGATTTTGGGACCCTATCTCCCTAAGAGAGTCTATATATACTGGATGACTTTTAGCAGCCATAACTAACTGCTCAGAGGAGCAAATTCGGTGATTTTTTTTGCACCAGACTCAAGGGAGTCTTGCCTTTACTGGGGTAAATTCGTTCAGAGTCATTGCCGCCAGGGTGGCAGTTATTGTTGGGGAAACAAAAGTGGGTTGATGTTATCCTAGTGGTTACTTGCGAACTATGCATTCTGTGGCGCAACGGAGCCCACAAAATTTCAACGTATCTCTCTCTCTCTCCCTTGATCTCCCTCTATAAATATTTTTTTCTCTCTCTCTTTCTCTTCTCTCTTCCTCCCCCTTTCTCTCCTTCTCTCGCTCCCTCTCTCTCGTTTTTTTTTTATCTTTCTCTATTTTCCTCTCTCCCTCTCTCCCCCTCTCTCTCTTATTCTCTCTCTCTCTTTTTTTCCCTCTCCCTCCCTCTTTCTCTTCTTCTCTCACTCCCTTTAACGCCCCCTCTTTCCCTCGCTCAAATTGTCCATACTATCCAACATTATTGTACTTTTACTTTTGGTATCGTTGAAGGTATAAGGGGGATGCACCACCAATTTTGTACTCATTTGGGTACAGGCGGGTACGGGTTGTAGCGAGAAATCGCGTTTTAGTTAACTTTTTTTTTCGTAGACGCTTATCCGGTACCAGGCAACAAGTTAGGAGCGTGCAATAACTTGGTAGGATTTCAGGTGTTTAGATTTTGAAAAAAAAAATCGGATTCAGGTTTCTAAAATTTGACTTTTGTGACCTCAAGTACGATACCATGTGGCTAAGTAAGAGTTTTTTTTTTCCTTTAAAACTTATCGTCGTAATGCTAAAGTCGCAACCGTACGAAGAAATCTCAAAACTGTAGAGTATAATTTGCGTCATCCTCCAACGTAGGATGTACGAAAAAATGTCGTCTTTTGTTTTTTCGACCCTCTATTACGTCATCTTCAAATTTAGATTAAAATACATTGCCGATGTGTTTTAAATTAAGTCAAACCGCTTTCACAAATAGAAAACCATATTCTCACGAGTGAAAAAATTTCAAAAGTTTTTGACCACGAAAAAAAGATTAAGGTTGTTTACTTTTGACCGCTTCCATCTTGTACGTTGCGGAAATCTCAAGGCTGCAATGACATTTCACGTAAATGTTAAAATCCGTGAAGGCGCCACTGCAGCTCGCGCCCCTCTCACCTTGCTCACCTTGCACGTCCTTCACTCCAAACTTCACTACTTTGAGGCACCTATGGAGGAAGGCACAATGCTGAGGGCGGCGGCACGTGCGCGAACTAAGTGACAAGGGGAAGAATCCAACAAACGCGCCCGAAAAAAATGTTTTTTATTTTACAAAGGGCTCAAGAATTCTATGTCCATTCATGGTTACAGACAGAAGTGGCAAACGCAAAAGCATCTCGTTCAACCATGGCTAAAAGTTTGTACATCTACAATGTCACGCAAAGACATACGGTGTACGAAAACGTTTCAAAAAATACGATGTGTCTTGCCACGCTCCAATTTTTTTTGAAAAATATGGGGCGTGAAAACAATTTGTAGACGTTGACAGTTGTCACCATCATTGTCAACGTATACAATCGTCACAACCTTAAGTAACATTTTCGTTGTTACACATTGGGACACTAGAAAGTTGTATACGTATAATCTGCGCTAAAATACAAAGTAAGTGCGTTAAGTTACAATTATATGGGAGTGTGCTTTTAAACTTTTGCGAAGGATCCTTGAATGATAGTGGAAGGTTAGGGCACTTTCCCATGGGATAAAGTTAGGTTTTTTTCCGTCGTTTTCCTCCAAAACTTAGCCCTCAACTAGAAAATCCGCAGCCGTACCAAGTAATTGAAATTACTTCAGTACAATTTGCGTCACTTTTAAACTTTAAATTTACTTCCTTCCTTCCTTCCTTCCTTCCTTCTTTCCTTCTTTCCTTCTTTCCTTCATTCCTTCTTTCTTTTATTCCTTCCTTCCTTCCTTCCTTTATTCATTTCATTCTTCCGTTCGTCCCTTCTTCCGTTCTTCCTTTTTTCCTTTCTTCCCGTCTAGCGCGTTTCTACCCACTTTCGTGCCCCACCAGCTCATCCTCAAACTTTTACTCAAATCACCTCGCGAGGTGATTTTAACTAAAGTTTCCTGATGCGAAAAGGCGGACGTTGTCGCACGCGTCGAAGGTTTTTGAAAACTTTTAAATGTGGAGTACAAAAAAAAACCCACTGCACGTTTTTAGCTTGTGAGTATTTTTTCCAGTGGACTTTTTTTCGTACATGGGTCGTGGAGGGGTCTCGACCAACGGACACCATTTAATGAAAAGCGAAGTTCGTGAGGGCGCTTCTTTCTCTCTCCCCCTCCGATTACCACGTCCATTTCACAATTCTTGCAATGAAAAACAGCAATAATGGTATCCAATGACAGATCCTTGAAAAATGTTTGTTTTGACTATATTTGCACCTATCTCGATGACAATTATAATGAGAAAGGACGAAAAAACAAAATCAAGAAACCATGGCGGAAAGTTTTGGAATTAGTGACGTCGACGCTATCATAAGTGAGTGTGGCGTCAAAATATCACAAACCCTAAACATCTACAATGTCACACGACACTACACCGCGAATCGTAATTAGAGTAAATAGTGCTAATTCGGTCGCCCTAAACTTCGACTATATCACCTTAAATAGAGTAAATGATTCTAAATTTCTCATTATATTATTTAAGGTAAGGTTCAATTAGTGTAAAAAAATATAATATAGGTTCGTTTTAAATAGTGTGGAGTACGGACGACGTCCGACCGTGCAAAATTGTACTTTTATAAGTAAAAAGGTACAAATAATGATATAATAAAATCGCGCTCACACGTGAAATCGCACTAAACAAATAAATCAATCACATAAAAAAAAAATCGTTCGCATAACTCTCGTCTGTCGACAACATCGTCGTCAGTGTGAACATTAACTGACATTCAGCGCGACAAATAGTACTAACGTCATAATGACGTCAAACTATACGGAGTGACAGATTTTGTACGTCTACGTAATTTAGTGTTCATAATTACAGCGCGGATAACTATTGCCGACATAACCCAATCTAGAGTACTTAAATAAATTAGAGTAAACTTCCTCTATGAAAAAGTTATATCACACAAATTAGCGTTCATAACTCTAATTTTTTTATTTTTTTTTACTCTAATTTTTTCTTTACTCTAATTACGATTCGCGGTGTATTGTACAGTACACGCCTACAACCGTCGCTATTTTGTAAACATCATGAATTGCCGCAAGATTTTTAGTCGTCTACAACCGTCGCTGCCAACATCCGCACATGACATGTTATGTGGCGCTTAGCATTAATCTCATTTCTTTTTTAATCTCATTTTTTTTTATTTTTTTAATCTCAATACTTGCGATTAAACACACTATATTGAAAAAGTATCTCCTTCAAATGAGATTAAATAAATTCATGAGATCTAACCCAATACAGCCGTTATCAATAGGCGCGACATTAATACTTGTGATTTAATGCATCTGCATGTTTTAGACAGTGAGGCATATCAAACTGCAGTAATACTGCAATCATGATAAACAGCGCGACTTACAGTCAATTACAAGT